>RJWJ010025768.1:0-23583 GCA_004363605.1 Indri indri | reverse complement strand
GGCAAATGAAAACTGGACAGATAACTTGTCATACAGTCATAGTAAAAGGACTAACCTGTCTTAGTCTGTTTGTGCTGCTATCACAGAGTACCAAAGACTGGGTAATTTATAATGAATGGAAATTTTTTTGGCTCACAGTTCTAGAGGCTGAGAAGTCCAAGATCACGGGACTGCATCTGGTGATGCTGTAATGTGGCAGAAGGCATCACGTGGCAAGAGAATGTGTGTGAGAGACGGCAAGAGAGGGCTGAACTTGCTTTTATAACAAACCCACTCCCGAGATAATGAACCCACTTCTGCATAATGACATTAATCCAGGCATGAGGGTGAACCCCTCAAAATCTAATCACCTCTTAACTGTCCCCCATCTCAACACTGTTGTATTGGGGATTAAGTTTCTAACACATGAACTTTGGAGGACACGTTCAAACCATAGCACCTTCCTAATATGTCAAGAGCTCCTATAAATTGATAAGAAAAAACCAAACACTATAGAAAAACAGGCAAAGCTCATGAACAGAGAGTTTACAGAAAAGGAAATACAAATTGGTCTTAAACATGTGAACGAACACTTAGCCTCACTCATAATAAGAGAAATGCAAGTAAAAATGGAAACTCCATTTTTCAGCTATGCTATTGGAAGAAAAACGTGTTTGATAATACTCTTGGTGAAGCTGTGGGAAAGGGCACATTTACACATTGCTGTTGCGTTTGTAAATTGGTGCAACCTTTCTGGAGGCTATTTGGCAACATCTACCCAAATTAGAAGGCTATATCCCTTTGACCCTGAATTCCAGTCTGAGAATTTGTCTTGCAGATCTACTGGCCCACGTGCATACTGATGTATGCAGCTGGTTATTCACTGCAGCATTGTGGTCACAAACGACTGGAGACAATCCAACTCCACCAACGGATGGCTGGTTAGATGGGCCATGCATCTGTACAATGGAGTCTCATGTGGAAAAGAGGAAGCTTTCTATGTAGATAAGGAAAGATCTGTAAGACGCACCATTATGCAGAAAAAAGCAAGGGGGAACAGTGTATAGAGTATGCTACCTTTTATGTAAAGCTGTGCGTGGGGGGGAATAGAAGAATCCATATTCATAGTTGCCTCATCTGCATAAAAATGCCTAGAAGAATACATTAAGGATCTCAAAACAGAGGTTACCTGTGCATGGAGGTGGAGGTGGGATGGAAATTGAATGAGTAGGGGGTGGGAAGAAAACTTTTTCCTGATTACCTTTACCTTTCCATGGTAAAAAAATTGGTCTTTGTGACTATGTTAGCTATTCAAATAATTTAAAACAAACTCTCACATCTTAGCTTGCAATGGGTGTAGTTTTACACGGAATGCCCTGCCTCCTTCGTAAGCTGGTGATTTGGCAAAGTCAGATTAGAGAGAGAATTTTTGTTCTTTTGTGGTTTCAGTCTTTTTCCTTAATAAAAGAACAAAGAGAAGTTATGTACTAATCTAGGATTTGTGCTTTCTTCCAATGGCTTTTAGTAAAATAAAGGGATTAAAATATGTTGCCCAACCTACTTTCGAGTTTCATCTTAAAGGACAGAGTTTTGCAAAGTCTAGAACTGAGGACGGAGGCACAACCAACAGGAAGTGTCTTGGATTGCTCACCTGTGGCTTCGCAGGCGGAGGTAGCAGTTGACAAAGCCGAGGTAGCCAGCTGCAGGGTTTGGCAGAAACATTTAGCAAACTCCAGTTTTACTCCGTTACTCAGGTATTTCAAACAAAAGTAGCTTTAAAGTAAAAACAATTCTGGACAACGAATGTGATTTCTTGTTTTATTTCTTGTGACTCAACAGAGAAGTGGGACTTACAATCCACGGCCCATCCTGCGTCCACGTTTCACAGCCCTCTTGCAAGGGCCGGGGCTGGGGGGTGTTTATTCATCGGACACGTACTTCCTGCGTGAAGAACTGAATGAGACAATCCTTTGTGTCTCTGTCATTTGGCCAGACCTCGCGTGCACAGCCGGCAGGTAAGAAGGGAATTAACATTCAGGGGCACAGGCTGGTGGCCGGTGGCCCCGGCGTGGCGAGAGGCTCCCCATTAATTAAAGGGAACGTGAGGCGCAGTCGTCGTCTGCAAGTTACAGACTTTGAGAAATTGTCTCAATAAAGGAGAACTTCATTTGGCCTTCGGTGAGAGCCAATCAATAAATTAGCCGGCTGAGGGCAGGGACGTGCAGGCAGGACCAGGATCCGTGTGAAAGCAGGGTGGCGTGGAGAGCCAGCTGCGGGGCAACGGAGCCCAGCCATTTACCAAGATAAAAAAATGAAATAAAATCAAAAGCCGCTCCAGCCCCCGCACGCCATTCCCGGCAATGTATACACTAGCTGATCTTCGTCAGTCTTGGGAGAGGCGGAGAAGGTGACAGGCGGGGGCTGACTGTCACAGGACTGGGGCCGTCTGTTCCCTCCCCCGTGACTGTCTCCATTAAGACAGGATGGAGGGAGATCAATCAGAAAGCCACTGCCACAGAGGAGATGTCCCCACCCCATCACTGCGCTCTGAGCTGTTGCTAATGATGCTAATGCCGGTGTCCCCGCCTGGCCCCAGACCTGGAGGTGCGGGCCGCCCAGGGGCTGAGCTGAGGGGTGTTCCATCACCTGGAGGTGCACAGGGACGGCAGCCGGCCCTGGGCTCCCAGCTGGCCTTGTAAAACGTGAGTCATGGTGACAGAGTTCTTTCCATCATCGTCGGCGCCGCACCTTCCCGCCTACGTTACTGTTATTTAGCACCCTGCCATCATCCATAGGCACCTCGCTGCCATTTGTGTTTTATTTCTCACTCTCCTGAGGTTTGCTGCTCTCATTCCCTGTCTGGAGGAGAGAGAGCGCGAGAGAGTGGGGGTGGGAGTGGGGGCGGGGGGCGGGGGGAGGGAGAGAGATTGAAGGACTCTTTCCCAGGCTGCCAGCACCCCCTCCCGCCCCTGCACAGGGTGGGTGCTTGGCCTCCCCTCTGCAGGCCCCGCCCACCCTTGGCGGTGGCATCTGTCGGTGAGTGTGGCAGGGCTGGAAATACGGGCGCATCTGGCCCTCTCTCCCCTACTGTTCGGCTTTATGACCACGGGCAAATCTTTCCGTCTCTTTTGTACGTCCTGAGCTATAAAAGGGACAAATTATGGTGGCCCCTTTATTCCTCCCAGCAATGCCATGCCAAATCTTTTGTTTTTCCCTAATGTAGTAAATCTGAGAGACCAAATATGACCGTCAAAAAGAAAATTCACTGAGTTCCCAAGAAAGTCACGGTTCTTCACTCTCCTGCCCACCCAAGAAAGGCCGTTGTCATCTGGCCAGGTGTCCCCACCGCTCTCAGGTCCACTTCCTGAGTTCATCTTACATCAGATCCTTCCTCCACTCGGAACCCTCGAGGGCCCACGTCCCACGCAGAGTCAAGGTGGTCTTCAGAATGGCCTGGGCCCTCCACAGTGGCCCCTGCCCCCAGCGACAGCCTGGCCTCCTCTCCCCTGCCCCCCACTCCGCCCAGCCACACCTGCCGCCAGCTGCCCTCGCACACACCTGGGCAAAGACTCTGAGGCCTGCCGCTGGCTGTTTCCCAAAGCCATGTGGCTGCTCCCGCATCTCCTGGCTCTTTTCTCTAATGTCACCTTTCCTCAGGGAGGATGTCCCCGACCATCCTTGGCACCCCCTTGCTATGGGTCACACACACTCGCTGTGTCTGTACCCCCAGCCCAGACCGGAAACCCCTCGCAGGCAGGGGCTTTGCCGCTTTGCTCCTTGCTGTATCTCCCCAGTACCTTCCTCGGTGCCTAGACCATAAATATTTACTGAGCAAATAAATATATCTCTATTTTGCAATTAATAATAATGGTAATAAACATTTGTATTAATATTTGCAAAGCACTTTGAGAGCAAAGCCCCACAGCATTCGTGTTTGCGGGCACATTTGCCAATCACCTGTGCAAAGACAGCACTTTAGGTACACCGGGAGTTTTTTAACTTGTTTCCAAACCCCCAAGCGCACTTGTCTTGCCAATGCGAGGGAACTTAGCTCGTCACCCTCTATCTCCCTGCTCCCAGGCTGATCCTGGGTGGATGAGCTCCTCCAGCTGGGCTACCCCGTCCTGTGCTGGCTGGACTGGGTAGAGAATGGACCTCACCCCACCTCAGCTCTTGGGGGATGCTTGTCCTGGGCAGGACCACATCTTCCCATTCCAGGCTCGGCTGCCCACCCACAGCCCCGCCTTGGAGCCTCACCGTGCCCCAGGCAGGGACACATCCTGGCTCCTCAGCTTCCTTGTGCGCTCTGCTCCACGCACTTTTCAGATCTCAACCAAGGCCTGGAGGAGTCTGTTTCTTCCCTTCTGCCTACAGTTGCCAGCAGTCACCACTCTCTTCCGACTCTCTTCAGGGCTCTTTCCTTTCAGGGTTCCATTGGGAGCGGTTTTGGGTTCTCTAATTTTGGATTTCCAACTCCATTAGGGGAGGATCTCAGAGGGCGCCCTGGAGGGTGGGAGGGGAAAAGGGTGGAGCCGAGTTCCCCTCCTCTGGCACATGTCTCTCCCTCCACTGTGTCCTGCTCCAGCCCTGTTTTTAGAAATGCCCAAAGCCCCTTCTCTCTCCAGCTCTTGGCGCTTGCAAACCAAAGGCAAGGCTGGTTGTCAAACAATGGCCCAGTCATGGACTTTCGAAAGTCTGTTTTGAAACTCCAAGGGAAAAAACAGGAACCATCCAGAAGGGCAGAGATGTTGAATAATATTTCAAAATGTTATCTGCATACAAGTTCACTGCTGATTTACAGTTTATCAAAACATTTTACCTTTAGTAGAGCATTTGATCTATATATTGTAGTCCTATTGTAGAAACAAAATGGGAGGTCTGAGGTCACAGGGGGTGGAAAGGACACTTCCATACTGAGATTGAGTCTTTTGGCTCCAAACTTTGTTTTTTTTTTTTTGCTTTTTTTTCTGTCTTTGGGTACTACCTGGGCTGTATGATAAATATTTGACCACCTGTCACACTGATTAGCCTAGAGACCACATTAGTGAGTCCTTGTATTCTGCACTTAACTGACTTGGTAAGTGTGAGTTGAGTAGGTGAATTTCTGCTCAAAAGCAGTCTATTTCCCTTATCCTGATGTCTGCCCCTCTTCCATCTGTCTATAGTGTATCCTGATGGATAAAATTTTGTCTATTTCCTTGCCCAATGCCAGACTAATAGGCAGTTTGAAATACTTTCAAGTATAAAGGTTTTATTAATTTATCTCTTTAATAAATACAAAACGAATAATAAGTTGCTATTTCAAGCAAAGAATTTTACAGACAAAATATCATAAGGCCTGTTGGTCCACAAAATAAATTTTCAGAGCTGCTAAAAATATATAATCCTCCAATTATTTTATAGAAGGCTACCTCTTTTTAGGTTAAGTAAATGATATGTGTTTGTGTATACAAGGGATTTTCAAGATATGCTTCTGTTTTTATTCTCCTTTTGCTGAGCAAATTTCATTGACCAATCTCAATATTTATGCTGAGCACTAGACTGTTTTTTGGGGAGAGGTTGGGCTAGGAGTTCCTTTTAATTGCCTGAAAAGTCTTACTGTATTTCTCCAGTTGTTAAATACACATCTTTATTCTGGTGGTTGCATGTTTAACGTATTTGAAAGGTGCCAAAATTTGGTTTTTCTGATGGTGCTATGAGCTGTATTTCTAATTTTCGGGATAGTGACAAATTAAGGTAACCTTAATCATGTTGTAAAGTACAGACTGGCAAACACAGCATCAAGAGTATATGCTCGTTTTTCTAGTGTTTTCTCTGCTTTCCTCCCTTCCTTTACCCTTGCAATCAGTAGTGAATTCATTCACTGAACAAACATTTGTTGGGCAACTACCATGTCCCGGGAGCCACCTAGACTCCGGGAGAGGCAGTGGCTGCGCTCAGGAGCCAGACACAGAGGGGGAGGTGGGGTCAGGAGAGGCCTCTCCAAGTAGGGGACCCTTGAGTGGGCTTTGAAGGAGATGGTCAGAAGACCCAGGGGTGAGAGGCACAGAGGAAAGGAAGAGGGTCCTCCAGGGCCCTCCAGTGGGGGTGTCATCCCCAAGAGACTCTGAAGGGAGGCGAGGTGAGGTGGCCTGAGAGCCCAGAGTGAGGAACACAATCCAGGTGAGGAGCTGGCTGCGAGCTGAAGAGCAGCTGAGCCATTTCCAAACCCCCAAAGCCTTGAAGGGGACACAGAGCTCCGCACCCTCTCCTGAGCTCTCTGTGTGTACTTAACTAGTAACGGTGAAGCGTTTGATAACGGGCTTTCTACCCCTTCCATCCAAGAGAACACAACACTGGGATTTCTTTTTTTCTAAAAAAGATCAAAATAATTGAAAATAACCAAATGGTCAACAATTGGGAGCAGGTTTACATTTCAGTGAAATATTATCTGGCTATAGAAAATGATAATTAAGAAGATAATGGTAGACATGGAAAGTGTTTTGATGTATGTATATGTTAAAAATGAATAAAAATGGTCTGTACGTGGATTACAGCTATGTAAAAATAAATGCGAACTGATAAGAACTAGAAGGGAATATATAAAAAATAAAAACAACTTTGGGATTATAGTATGGTATTAGTAAAGGTAATGCAGGCAACTGTAAGAGAAAAACTCCAAAATCTCAGTGGCTTACACCCTGGAAGTAAATTTTGCTCATAATCAAATCCAGTGCAGGTACAGAGGGACCCAGCCTCCTCCAGCTCATGCCTCCTAGCTGCTCTCCAGCCTGGGAACCTCTGCCATTCGGCAGGTGGATAAGAGCCACGCCCTAACCCTCTTTGGCCTGAAGGTGTCCGTCTTTATTTCCACTCACATTTGATTGGCCTAAATGAGTCACATGGCCCCATCTCGATGCAGGGAGGGCTGGGAAATGTAGTCCTCTGCCTTCCCAATTGACAAGTCCACGTATGGAAAGGCGCACAATACTTTAGCGTACTTTAAATACTTCAGTATTTAGTCATCTGTATCTGCCCCAGTGATATTTTTTCTTTCAAGTTTTTTTTAAGTTTTGTTAGATGTATTTTTAAAGAAATAAATAAAACTAAAAGACTCCTATGTATTCTTTTATGTCAGAAATAAAAGTGAAACAAGGTCATATAAACTCAGGAAACTGGAGAATAGAAATGCTGAAATTAAAGTGCACGTCAGACTCAACGTTTTCTCTCATTTCCAAACTTTTGCTAGAATATTACCTGTTATGGACTGAATTATGTCCCCCTCCGGACCCCCCAATTCATACGCTGAAGCTCTAACCCTTAAAATGACTATATTGGGAGATCGGGCCTCTAAAGGGGTAGTTAAGATTACACGTGGTCACAGGGTGGGACCCTAATCCGATATGATTGGTGTCCACATGAGAAGGGAAGGAAATACTCGGAATGCTTGTGCACAGGGAAGGCCACGTGAGGACACGGTGAAAAGGTGGCCTTCTGCAAGCCAAGGAGAGAGTCCTCAGCAGAAAACAAGCCTGCTGACACCTTGATCTTGGACTTCCAACCTCCAGAACAGTAAAAAAATAAATTTCTGTTGTTTGAGCCACTCAGCCTGTGGCATTTTGTTATGGCGGCCCTAGAAAACACATCACCCCTCCCTCCACCAAATTTTTATCAAGACTGTTTGCCCTTGAAGCTCAGGCAGCATGCCACCTCCTCTGGGAAGCCCTCTGTTTACCCCAAGCTGCACTGAATGTCTCTCCCTTGGGCTTTCCCCATGTCCTGATGTTACTCTGCCCACATTGCTTATGAAAACTACCTATGATACCATCTCCTTATCTTGAATGTGAGCGCCACTACAGAAGGGATCGTATCTTATACTTCCATGCACCTAGAACAGTGTCTGGCATACAGTGAGTGCTCAATAAATAACTGGTTTGCAAATAAAGGAAGGAGCAAATATTTCTAAACTAACTAACCCAGAACCGGTGGTTAATCATTTTAATTGATTAAAGCTGGCCGGTGGCAGTCTTTGAGCCGTGTGGCAGAGTCACAGATGCTTCTGTCCAAGTGCTGTCTGGAAAGACTTCGTTTATCCTCAACTATGCAGAGCTCAACAAAACAGAAGGGCAATAATGAATATATTGAAGGAGAAAGATGGTGCCTTTCCTTAGTACAGTGCCTCATCTGGGACAGGCTCAGAGGCTTGCAGGCTTTGGAAATTCATTTTATTTTATTGTAATTTTTGATACTGAGTCTGTAGTGACTTTCTTGGCTGGACTAAAATTATAAACAGAAAATTTCCTAGAACAAGAAATTCCCCAGTCTCTCCCCTTTCTAGAAGGTGCTGTCCCCTCCTCCCTACCCTATCAGGTAGGCTACTTAGCATTCTATCTTTCTTCAAGGTCCTCTTTAAGTCCCTTCTGCTCCATAAATCCTGTCCTGCCCACTGCAGCCTCAGGAGCAGAGCTCTCACTGCTGATTTCTGGCCCATCAATCACACTTTCCTCTAGAAGGCACCATGCGTGGTGGCATTTAAAAGACCCTGCGTTGCGGTGATGTTAGCAAAACAGGTGGAGCAAGGACCTTCAAAACTCATCTCCTCTGTAGAAGCAATGAGAACTTTTTGTGAACTCTGGAAATTAACCAAAGGCTTGTAGCAATCTGGGGAGCATTTATTCAACAAAAAAATGGCTGGATCTTGGTATGAAAAGAGAGCTTTATGGCAACTTAATTTGCCCTTCCTCAGCTCTGCAGTAGTCGAAACTTTGAACACCAGTAGTTCAAGGTCCGTGATAAAACCCAGCAGCCTGCAGACTACTGCACAGGGAAGAACAGTGTTGGAGCTCCGTCCACGCCGCATTTCCAGGGAATTGCCATTGCCTGACTTGTCTGGTGGTTTCCTAGAGGACCCCACTCACAAGGCTGCCTTCATTTGATACGACTCAGAGCTCCCCCAGTGCAAACAGCTTTTTTCCCAGGGACAGTCATCTGAAACAATTAGGCAAGTGTTTAACATTGCACCTTCCTAAGGTGGTAGATAGCAGTTGGGGCAAACAGGGCACAAATCAAAGAGCTTAAATGGGAAAGCCAGGAAATGAGGTGTCCACAGGGGCTTTGAAAGGCTTTGTCGTATGCTTAGGCACAGGTTAGGAGCGTGCACGTGTCCAGGGCTATGCGTGCATGCTCAGGGAAGACCCGAGAAGGCCCTCAGTGCTCAGCTTAGCTCACTTTGAGGCTCTGCACAAGCAGAGCGTGAAGGCTGAGACGGATTTGTAAAGTGCCTGGGCAGCTGTGGAAGCAACGCACCAACATGCACACGACTCCTCAGCAAAGGCCAGGAGACTTACTGGTTACAGGCATTTAAGGAAATCTCTGCCTGGTCATTAGCTAACCACTGAGCTAACTGAGAAGAGACTTCGATGGCCACACCCGACAAAGAATAAGACTTTATAGAATTAGATCAGAAAAGTCACTAAAAAACAACAACTATGACAAACAGCAACAACAACAAACCCTGAGGAGAAGGAATAATTTGATTTACAGAGTTGCCACATGGCAATATTTTAAATGTCTAGTTTTCAGCAAGAAAAAACACACGAGACCTGTGAATAGACAAGGAAGTATAGTGGATACAGGGGTGGGGCAATCAATAGAAACCAGCCCTGAGCAAGCCTAGACATTGGATTTACTGGAAAATAACTTTAAATCATTTATTTAAAATATGTTCAAAGAACTAAAGGAAACCACATACAAAAAACCATAAAAGGACATGTGAGAATGATGTTTCACCAAAAAGAGAATATGAAAAAGAGATAGAAATTATGAGAGAGAACCACAGAGACATTCTGGAGTTGACAAGGACAATGGCTGAAATGAAAAGTTTATTAGAGGGGCTTGACCACATAGATCTGAGCCAATGGAAGGGTCTTCCAGTCTGAGGACAGAATAAAAAGAGTGAAGAAAAATGAACAGTCTTGAGGTCTGAGGTTCTCATGACACCTAGCAACACACGCACACCATGAATGCAACAAAGAGATAAGCAGGAGGAGAAAGGGGCAGAGAAGATATTTAAAGAAATAATGGCCCCCAAACTTCCCAAATTTGATGAAAAACATTACACATTCAAGAAGCTCAACAAACATCAAGTAGGTAAACTCAAAAGATGTTTGTGTTCACACCTAAACATATGGTAATCAAACTGTTGTAAGACAAAGAGGAAATCTTAAAAGTAGCCAGAAAAAAAAAGAAAAGACTGCCACACAAGAATCATAGCCAGCAAAATTATCCTTGAAAAATGAAGGAGACATTAAGATATTACCAGATAAACAAAGACTGACAGATTTTATTGTTAGTAGGCCTGCCTTAGAAGACATACTAAAGGGAGTCTTTCAGGTTGAAATGGAAGGACACTAGATAGCAACTCGAATCCATGTGAAGAAGTAGAGAACACCAGTAAGGGTCACTACGTAGGTAAATATAAAAGACAATATTAACATATTTTTGTTTGTAATTCTTCTTTTCTCCCATCTGATTTGAAAAGAAAACTGCATAAAGCAATACTTATAAATTTGTGTTAATTGACATACAGTGTATAAAAATATAACTTGTATGCCACTAACAGCACAAAGGATAGGGGGAGAAAATAGAACTATTAATACATAAGAACATAGTTTTTTATATAATATTGAAATGTAGTTGGTATTAATTTGAATTAGATTGTTGTAAATTAAGATGTTAATTATAATCCCTAGGGCAAATACTAAAAAAAACTTCAAAAAATGAAGGCAAAAGAATGACAATGAAATTTTAATAATATATGAGAAAATATTTATTACAAAAAAGACAATAATGGAGTAATAGAGGAAAAAATAAAAGACATAAGACATATGTAAATAGAAAAATGGCAGATATAAATCTTATCCTATCAGTAATTATATTAAATGGAAATGGTTTAAACACTCCAACTAAAGCACAGATATGGGCAGAATGGATAAAAAATGATTCAACTATATTTTGTCTACAGGAGGTACATTGTAGAGTCAAAGACACAAATAGGTTGAAAGTCAAGGGATTGAAAAAGATACCCCAAGCAAATAGTAATCAGAAAAGAGCTAGAGTGGTTATATTAACATTAGACAAAATAGACCTTAAGAAAAAATTATTACTAGAGACAAAGAAAGACGTTTTATAATGACTAAAAGGTCAAGATATCAAGAAGATTTACCAATAATAAACATATAGGCAACAAAGTTTCAAAATGCGTCACAAAAAAACTGACATAATTGAAGGGAGAAAGAGGCAATTTAAAATAATAATTAGAGACTTCACTGCCTCACTTTCAATAATAGACAGACAATTGGACAGAAGATAAATAAGAAAACAGGAGACTTAAGCAATGCTGTAACATAAACCAACTAGGTCTAATAGTCACCTACAGAACACTCTACCCAACAGCAGAATATACCTTCTTCTCAAGTGTAAACAAAATAGGCCATAAAACAAGTCTCAGTAAGTTTACAAGGGTTGATATCATACAGAGTATGTTCTGTTCTCCAACCAAAATGGAATGAAATTAAAAATCAATAACAGAAGGACATTTGGGAAAAATCACAACTAAGTGGAAATTAAACAACACACTCCTAAATAACCAATGAGTCAAAGCAGAAATCACAAGGGAAATTAGAAAATCCTTCGAATCAATGGAAATGAAACACAGCATACCAGAACCCATGGGGTGCAACCAAAACAGCGATTAGAGGGAAATTTATAGCTCTAAATAGCTATGTTAAAAAACAAGAAATATCTGAGTAAATAACCTAAACTTTTACCTTAACAAACTAGAAAAAGAAAAGCTACTAAATTCAAAGTTTCCAGAGGAAGGAAATAATAAAGTTTGGTGGGAGGGGAAATTAATGAAAATAAAAATATCAACAAGGTAGAAAAAATGGACAAATCTTTACACTGATCAGAATAAAGAAAGAAGATTCAGATGACTAAAATCAGAAATGAAAGCGGGAACACTGCTGTCAAATAAAAAGCATGGCAAGGGAGTGCTAGGAACACCTGTGTACCAACAAGTTAGACAACCTGGATGAAGTGGGCCAATTCCTATGAAGACAGAAAGCACCAAACTGACCTAAGTAGAAATAGAAACTTTGAATAGACATAAAGAGTTTAAATTAGTAATCAAAAAACTTCCCACGAAGAGAAGCTCAGGACCAAATGCTTTTACTGCTAAATTCTACCAATCCTTTAGGGAGAATTAACACCTATCCTTCCCTAAGTCTTCAAACATAAAAGAGGGGGGACCACTTCCCCACTCCTTCTAGAGGCTAGTGTTACTCAGATACCAAAACCAGACAAAGATATTACAAGAAAAGAATACTATAGACCAATATCACTTATGAGTATAGATATAAAAATTTTCAACAAAATAGTAAACCAAATCCAGCAACGTAGGAAAAGGATTATACACCATGATGAAGTGGGATCTATCCTAAGAATGCAAGGTTGGTTCAACATACGAAAATAAGTCAATGTAATACACCATATTAATGGAATAAAGGACAAAACCCACCTGATCCTCTCAATATACTCAGAGAGACCCTGTGTCCAAATCCTATCTCTGCCACTCACAGGCTTTGTTATGTTGAGCAAAACGTGTTGATATCTCTAAGCCTCTGTTTCCTCAATGGTAAAAGATTAAATTGGTTAATATAAGTAGCAAAAACAATATATGCTAATGTCTGTTATGGGAGAACATGAGAGATTCTGATGCATTGGGTCAGGAGTGGGCTCAGGTATGTGTGTGTGCATTTAATTAGCAAGTTTCAATTGAAAAGAAAATTTGTGTTAATTTTTAAAAATTACAAAGTTGTATATGATAAAAATCCTCTCCCCAGTGGTGAACAGACATTTTCTGTGGCATGTATGTTTTTTCACTTGGCCACTGGGTGTGTACCATAGGGTGCCACTGGGAGCCACACATGCCTAGATTGAGACCCAACGACATGTGAGAACCACCTTGGCCATAGTAGATGTTCAAAAAATTTCAGTTCCTTCTCTCTTCTCTTGATACGGTTCTTGCACCTTTAGTAGGATTTTGATGGAGCTCATTATTATTTGTCTTGTTATGAACTGAACGCTTTGTCTCCTGAACTCGCTCAGAAACTCCTTTGGAGGAGGGACCTATGTCTGCCCTTTTGTGCTTTCCACAGAGTCAAGAGCATAGCCGTCATGTAGATTTGCTTTTTAAAAATATGTTCTTGAGAACATAATGGAATTGATAAGCTAAATGAAATGATTCATTTTGATTTTATCTCAATTTGTTAAGTCATTTGGAAATGTTGCTATCTAGAAGCAAGGAGCTGGATTCGCTAGTCACACTCTTCTGGTCTTGCTAGTGGCACTTAGTTGGTCATAATGTTAGCTTGTGGGCACCGCAGAGCACAGAGTTACATAATAGGGTAGCACCGATGCATAGTAGGTGCTTAATGAACAACTGTGGAATTCACTGAGGAGTGGCAAAATATGGGCCCATTTTTATTGATGAGAGAACAAAGAAAAACACAGAACCTGTTTAAGACATGAAAGATGTTAGTGTCAGGATGAGCAATGTGTTCTTACCTACACCAAATGTGCAAAACAGCTTTTTGGAGACAAAAAAAAAAGGTTATTTTGAAGGTAATCAATTTTGTTTAATTTTAACATGGCTACATTTATGCCAAGTAATTAGTGTTTTCTCGTTAGCTTAGCAACAGTAATATGGCTAAAATATTTGGCAAATGCTGACTTTAGAACTCAGATGTTGTGCCAACCTTGCTAAATGATCTAGATGTAATTTTTAAACCACCCAACCACTTCACAATTGTTTAAATGAGCCATAATAGCTTTTCATCAAGAGAAAGATATTTTTCTTCACGGAAAGGCAGATATTTAAAGCATCGAAGATAATGTCAAATATTAGGAAAAAGGAACACATTTGAGGCATTTGAAAGGCAGAGGCATTGGATATTAAAGAAAAAGCCATCCCCATAGTTTGCACAAGGCCAAAAGTGCACAAGGTCCGGAGTATGTTGCCCTCACATACAATGTGGAAGATGCTCCACGCATTGCAGTGAAAATGAAGAGTTTTTACTGTTCATCCTGAAGTTCATTTTTATTTTGACTTTGCCTTTTCATGTCAATTAGAGACTCTTTGCTAAAATGATTACATAATTTTCACAAGACTGTGTTATTGCAGACTGGAGGATATTAAGCCTCTTATATGTGACTAATGTGCTCACAAATTTTTGCCCAGAGCACAGTTTCTCAAGGGAGGGTCCTGCGCACCATCTTTTCACAGCGTAGCAGCGAGAGATGTAAACGCCCGAGAGAGACAGCAAGGCTTGTGGCTGAGAGAGGGGGGATAAACTTCTTGTTCGAACATCTGACGCAGCGGTTGCAGAGAACGAAAGCCTCCTTTGCTTTGGAACTCATCACGGCTCCTGTCCTGTGATAAGGTTACACTGAACGGGGCTGGCATCCTTCAAGGTTACTGTTCCAGAAAATATTTGCAAATAATTTGACGGGCTGTCATCTAGCAGGCTACAGTGAATTCTTACGATTCAACATACTAATGTGGTTTTTCATGCCTTAAGCTATAAATAAGTTGGATATGCAAAAGTTTCTGTAATGTTTATTTAATAATAATATTTAAAAAATAAATCTTGATTATTCCTCGTGCTCCAATGGAAATCTTCCACTCTGTCTGCTGTCTGTGACCCCAGGCGGTTCCTTCCTTCCTTTGTCTCATTCAATATCACTAAAGGAACACACTTGTTTTTCTTTCCAGGCTTTCGGAAGCAGCACTCTGATGCCTCAGCCCACGTGCTCCCATCCGAGCCTCCGCGTGTTAAATGACTGAACTCAATTCGAGTCGAAGCATCGCAGCGGGAGGTTGAGTCTGCGGGTGCAGAGCCCTGGGCAGGGCAAGGGAAGGTGAGGCAGGCAGCCCTGGACTTGGGGGTCGCGTAGGCCGGCTGGAGCCCCAGGCTCAGAAAAGACCGAACGTATCACAACATCAGTGCCCCTCGACTTTAGGAGCACACAGAAGGGAATTACTGATCGGTTTGCAGAGGAGGTGGTTTTGCAAAGATGTATGCAAGATTTCACCAGGTGGAGTTGCAGAAGCCGGGGTTGCAGGCAGAACACGCAAAGATGGGAAGGTGTGTAAGGAGTGTATCTCCCAACGGCAGGACAAATTGTAGTGGTGATTTTTCTACTGATAATTTTCTGGAATGAGGTCATTTAAACCATGGAACAGCTGAGTGTACTGTTTGGCCCCAGGTGTGCCTTGCAGGACACCTCCAGGGACTTCTGGAAGCTGTGTTCAGCCCAGGACCCCAGGGCCGCGTGCAGCAGGTGACAAGATCCCAGGACGAAGGGCAGCTGTCCGCGATGGGTGCTCTTCTGAGGGCCCGGGCTACGCGCCTTTCCCCTGGGATTGCTGCCGCTGGTTCTGAGGAAGCCTCGTGTCTGACAGTGAAAGGACGCCAAGCGATGATCCTGGGTGACTGCCACGCACGTGCCCAGGTGCGCCCCACGCTCTTACCAAGGTTAGAGTGGCAGATACCGAGGGCTGGCGAGGCAGGAGGTGGGGGACAACTCTGTGGCTTCACGACGTCCCCTGGGCTGTCCCCAGTGTCGGTGCGGTTCCTGCCTTTGGGGAATGTGCGCTGAGGGCGCCAGGGGAGACCAGGTCAGTGGCATCTACCTCCTCGTCAGGAGACGGGGCTTCTCAAGTTGCCGTGTCTAGTTTTTCTAACAGCTTTACTGAGATACGATTCAAACACCGTACAGTTTTGTCCACTTACAGTGGTAGATGATGTCAGTCGAGTGATTTTCGTACATTCGCACAGTTGTCCACGGACCACCACAGTCAGTTTTAGAACATTTTCATTACCCACCGAGGAAACCCCGCACCCTTCACCCCTCTCCCCTCCCTGCAGTTCCTCCAGCCCCCCGGCCCTCGGCAACCGCGGATCTGCCTCCTGTCTCTGTAGATTGGCCGATTTTGGACATTTCATGTAAATGGCATCAAACCATGTAAATTTATGGTCTTTTGTGACTGGCTTCTCTCACTCAGCCTCGTGCTTTCTAGGTCCATCTATGTCCTTCCCAGACTATAGGCTCCCTGTGGGCAGAAGACGTGGCTTTCCTGCATTTTCTATTTCTACCGTACCTACTAAGTGCCTGACGCACAGTAGGAACTATAAAACGTGTACAATGAAACAACACGCAAATTGTGGCAGCCGTGGAGCAGCCCTGGGCCTGGACTTGCCCCCTGAAGACTTGGGTTCCTTTCTAGCCCTGCTGAGCCACGTGGTGCCACATGACCCTGGGCACTGATGATTTCTCAATTGGGTTCTCATCTGTACCGCTAGGAAGACGGCCCATGGTTCACAGAGACTTAAATGACTCAGGGATCATAGATGAGTTTTGTAAATCTTAATGCGTTATCTAAATCTAGGGAAATACTGTTTACAGAGCAGTTAAACAATACAAAATGATTTCAGCCTCTGGGGCCCAGCAAATTTAGCAATAGTCAACTGCTTAGCAGCACAGACAACAATTTTATTAAGACCTTTTTTTTTGTCCTCCCCCCCTCAAATAAAATATGCAGGTAAAGGAAAGGTTAAATCAGGCTTGAAAATATTTTTGTTGCTTTTTGAGCATACACAATTTTTTTGGGAAAAAAATGTACTCATTATGGTTATATTCTTCTAAGTAGAAATATATCTACAACTTTGATTTCTTTTTATATTTTAAATAAGTAGACTGGTTTTTTTTTTTTCTCAAGCAAAGTCATAATTGTATTTATTTTAAATTTATATCCTGTCTGCTTTAAAAAGGAATTTGAGGCAGCCAGGAAAATCATAAGCTATAAAATGAGCAAGCTCCATTTTATACTAATAAAATAAAAGTTAGGATCTCATCAGTGAAACAACTTCTCTTTGTGCTGCACTGTGTGCAAATATTTGGATTACTAAAGTGAATTTATGAAGCAATTACTTTTAATGCTATAAGAGGAAATTAAGTACTCATTGATTCTTGATTTATAAGCTAGAGCTAAAGATCATGAAAAAGCAAATATAACTTAATTAAATGTCCCTCGGCTTTGCTACTATTGAGGTCTTCACTCATAAAGTTAGTAAAACAAACCATTCCTAGAACGTAAATGTATATTGGTTCTTCCAGTTGGGAAGGCAAATAATTTACTGGTTAAATATATTCAGCAAAGTTAACCCAAGTGAGAGATTTTCCCAGTGTCCTCTGGGGCTTGAAGAGATAAAAGCTATTGTAGTTTTAAGAAAACCATTGTCCTGGGAATGATAGATACTAACTTGCTGTAAAAAGGCATAAACAAAAGGGTGTCTCTTTTTTTTTAAATTAGAAAATATATTTTAATATGCTCACAAAATAGACTATAGATCTGTGAAAGAAATAGAGTTTTATAGTCTATTCATTGGCTATACACTTGAGGTTATTCATTGCTGACAGTGAACACATTAACCTGGGATAATTTAATTGAATCTTCTAGTAATGTTGCTATTTTTCTACTCTGAAGTGTAAATGATTTTTAAAAATTGGGTTCTAAAATGTAACACTTCAAGTGACGTATACAGCAAATCAAGAAGCCAATGCGGTCCCCCTTTGTGCTCCGTGAGTTATTGATTAGAAAAGCGAGAGTAAAGAAAAGAAAAGAAAAAGAAAGAAAAGAACACAGCAGCAAAAGAATGCCAAATAGAAATAAGACCCACTGGACAAAGAGTGCTCACTGGAGGGAAACACTACTTACATCCCACTTTCCTGCCATCGTTCGTTCTCTGCCCATCACCGAGTCAGTGTTAGGTTTCCTATCTAGTTGAGTAATAAGGGGATTTATTGAAATAAATTGTACATAAGCATGAATATTAAGGGTTTCAAAGTTTCTCATGGAAAACAAAGGTTTTGAGAAATTCTCTTCTTTGTCATTGGGATAGAGTGGAATCTCATCTTCAATGGCACATCAAGCTGGTTTTAGGAGGGAAGTGGTGAGAACGGTGAAAAAGAACTGGCATTTTGTACTCTAGCCAGGAAGTGTTAGGATAATGGTGATGACAAATGGAAGAGGCTGACTTCAAGAAGATGAAACCACTCAGCAGGGCCTGAACATGAAGGGTATTTTTAAAGAAGGATTGATGAGCTATCAGACTTTCTCTTGGATTGGCCTTGTGATTAGGCAAACATTTTTGCCTGGTTGTTGGTCAGGGTTACAGGCATTCTGCAGTGAGGGAGATTATTTTCCTCTCTGCATATCCTGTGACTAAGCCTGTGATTTTGGCCTCACTGGCAGTATGTTCTAATTATAGGTGCTAACTGGCCTGAATTTGCATACTAGGTGTGGCAGTGTACTAAGAACATAAAAAAATCAAGGTAAAAAGATGCATTCATTTGCTAGGGCTGCCATAACAAAGTACCACAGACTGGGCGGCTTAAACAGCAGAAATTTATTTTCTCACAATTCTGGAGGCTGGAAGTCTAAGATCACGTGTCTACAGGGCTGGTTCCTTCCGAGGCCTCTCTCCTTGACTTGTAGATGGCTGTCTTCTCCCTGTGTCTTCACATGGTCTCTGTGTGTGTGTGTCCTAATCACCTCTCCCATAAGGACGTACCCTTTTATAAAGATACCAGTCATATTGGATTAGGGCCCACCCTCATGGCCTCATTTTAACATAATTCCCTCTCTAAAGTACAGCCATACTCTTACGTGATGGGGTTAGGACTTCAAAATATGAATTTTGGGGGGACATAATTCAGCCCATAACAGAAGAGAAAACTGAGGTAGACACACACATTTGAGTCAATAATAAAGGAACTAAATGGACAAGTCCTTACAATCTGTGTTTTGTTCATTTCTGACAGTAGTGTGCAAGTAAATGTTGGCCAATTAGCGCTCTAAGAAACGAGGAACCTGATCTGTAGCATCTGCTGATTTCCACGGTGTAAATAATATTGCCATCCTGGCCTATTTCAACCTCTGAGACGACTTCATTCAATGTGGAGTTGAGAAGAAATGTGTACAGTCAGCCCTTGTGAGCCGGTGTGAGCCGGCTCCAGAACCCCCCTGATTTCAGTGATAAAGAACTGAAAAGTGAAGAGGAAGAAATTGAAACTCAATTTTGGTAATTTCAAAGCTATTCCTAAGAGGCTTGATAATGGGAGGAGGTTCAAAAATGTTGATTAAAATAAATTATCTATAATTTTGTCATTTTGCTCTTATTTTACTGTAAAAAGTTAAGAATTTTACAGAAGTAGGGAGAGTGAGACTTGGTGAAAGGAGATAATGATATAAAAAAAGTTAAAAGAGCTCCTCTTCCTGGTAATGTGGCAGACCAGGAACCCCGGAACACACACACGCACACACACACACGCACACACACATACATACACACGTATATATATACATATCCCTTTTAAAAGTGTCAAAGAGCTAGTAAATTCGTAAGAAATATTCAGAGGCCAACTCCAAGAGAAAGCAGAAATTCAGACAAGAAATGGGCCACTGAAGTAGGCTGATTTTCCCGATGGGAGCATTTGCTCAATAGGGTAACCTTGAACTTTGATTTTCATAGTTCCATAGGAACAGGAAACAAACTCAAGATCTGCCCAAGGATGGAGTCCAAAAGGAAAATCCCTGCTGATACTCTAAAGCTGTAGTTGTTTCGTAACTGGGGGCGATTTTACCTCCCAGGGACAATTGGCAATGGCTGGAGACATTTTGATGGTCTTGACTGAAAAGGTGCTATGGCATCTAGTGCGTAGAGATCAAGGATTCTGCTAAACATCCTACAATGCACAGGACGACCTCCCACGACAAAGAATGATTTGGTCCAAAATGTTAATAATGACGAGGTTGAGAAACTCTGCTCTAAAGGGTTACACTGTCAATATGAGTGAATTGTGAATTAAACCACTTTTCTCTCATTCCCCCAAATGCAAGCAAAATCATGTTCTCGCACCACGGTGCTGGGGGTGGTGTGCCTGCGTGGGAACTCACAAACACCAGCTGCCCCCCATGCAGATTTGCAACTCAAATTCGTTCTAACTGAGGCTGATTTATCACAGGCTTGTATAATATAAAGTGGTTCCAGGCTGGTTGTTCTCCCAGGTGCTTGGCAGAAGCAAACCACTTCTATCCTCTCTAGGAAAATCCACCTTCAACGTAGACCTCAACTAACTCACACATACAAGTTCCAAGAAATATATACACACAATAAAAGACACAGGAAAAGACCTTATCCAGAGTGAAAGCCAACAGAAAGTGAGCAGAGAATCAGATCCCCAAATACTTTAGCTGAAGTGACCAGACAGAGAACATAAGAATAGTTCATGTGCTGAAAGAAATAAAATTAACAACTGAAATGTGATTAAAGAATAAGAGATCACAGATAATAACTGAGCAGATTCAATAAATAAATAAAGAGAACTTTAAAATGAAAAATGGAATGATTAATATTAAAAACTTGATGGAAAGCATTTAGACAGAGCTGATGAGAGTAAACTGAAAAGTAGGTCTAAACAGTTTCCCACAGTGAAGAAGAATTAAGATCTGGATAAGAAGACAGAGTGATGAAGTGATATGGAGGATGGAGTGAGAAGGTCCAACATACGTCTAACACGAGTTTTGTAAAGAGAAGAGCTAAGATGGAGCAGAGGCAATATTTGGAGAGACAATGGCCAGTCATTTCCCAGAACTCACAAAAGACGGGACTCCACAGATTAAGTCCAGTGAATCCCAAACAAGAGGGATAAATAAAAGGGAATTCTGCATATAGACCCATCACAATGAAACTGAAGAACACCAGAAACAGAGACAATCTTAAAAAAAAATCCAGAGGAAAAGAAATTACCCTTTTGTCTTCAAAAGAATTATTACACAGACCACTAACTTCTCAATAGGAACAGCAGAAGCCCACACAGGATGGGATGTTATCATCATTAGACTAAGTGAAAATAACTGTCAACCTAGAATAATGTACTAACTAAAATATCTTTCAAGAAAACCGAGATACTTTGTCAGCAATAGACTTCTACCTACAGGGAATTCTGAGAGAGGAGCTTCAAGCGGAAGGAATGTGACCCAGATGGAAGGAATCCATGAGATCCTTCCTTGAAATTCAGGAAGAACCATAGAGTGAGGAGAAGACGTACAACTAAACACCCATGCACCGTATAAAACAGCATTAACAAATCCCCGGGGTCAAAAAAAGACAAATAAGGACATGGATAAAATTGCAGCAATATCTGGAGGAAGCGATCAGAATTAAAGTGCTCTAAGGTCTTGTATTGATTGGGAGGTTAAAAAAATAGGCCTTAGTTATGCATTTGGGTAAATTAAGTGTATGTGTTAAAATTTCTAGGGGATCCATTAACATGATGGAAATGAGGTACGTAACTTCTAAACTAGTAGAGAGAAAAGGGAAGGGGCCGTGCACAAAAAGCTTCAAAACAAGCGAAACTAAAATTTATATTGTTTAGGGATACAAACGCATGATAAAACTGTAAAGAAAAATAAGATAATGATAAACATAGGTATGGTGGTTACTTGGCAGGGGGTGGAAGGCATCAGACAATCAGGAAGAGACGCACAGGAGACTGACTTAAAGATAATTAAAGACTGTTTTTAACACTGGGTGATGAGCACATTATGACTGAACTATTATTTACATCTTAAATGTAATCCAAAATCTTCTGTATCTATTCAATAGTTGATTGCAAAGAATCCAACAGATTTTCAAAAGAAAAGGAAGAAAAGAAAAGTGAAAATCACTTTTCACTTCCTGGAACACTAATAACACTCTCAGGAGTTACAGGGATTTGTGTAAATGCCTTAACTTCTCTCCTAAGCCCTTTGTGGGCGACCCATGCTTGTTAATCCTCTGGTCTTCGTGGATGCCTAACTCAGCATGTTGCATGTAGATGGTGGTCAGCGCATGCTATTGCGTTTAATTGAGCTCACAGAAAAGAAGTTGTAACTATCAGTAGGACTACTGTACTTAGAAATCGAAGAGATATTATTCATTATTCATGAATAATTTAAATAAAGTTTTTCATGGCGAAGCATAAAATAGCATCTTTCTCGTCCCTGGTGGGCTGACTTGATTTGGGTTCCCCCAGAAGCAGATCCTGAGATAGGGTTCAAGGCATAAACAGGTTTATTGGGAAGGCGATCTTAGGAAATCCTGGCAGTGGTGTGGGGAAGTGAGGCCAGGGAGGGAAGGAAGGCAAAGAGCCTGAATGATGGAGCCAATGGCTGCGATGGACTTCATCTTCCCGGGACCTCCAGCAGAAAGCCAGGAATGCCCCAGAGTTAACCCAGCCTCGGGCTCCCCCATCACTGGGTGAAGCTACTTCCCGGGATTTCCCTCTTTACAGCTTTTGACTTGTCCTGTTCGTAGCCCAGCCCACATCTGCCCAGAGACAAGCTCGCAGGTGGTGTTTACAGTAAGCTTCCTTTGGCTTGCAGAGGTGAGAACTGGGTGGGTGGCGGGACATGAGCAGGACACCTACAGCCTCTGCCGCAGCACTACAGGCCTGCAATCAGCCATTTGGGCAGAAAGCTGAGATACGTGAGCACAGGCAGTCATGTGGCGGGATTTAACTTCGAGGACGTAATTTAGAGAAAAGAAGCCCTCAGACGGTGAAGGGCTGGAAATAAACGGGCAGTCCCAGTAAGTAGAATGGTCTCGGCGGCAGGACGTGGGCAGAGGTTCATGGACATACACGTAGGACAGTGACAGCCATGACAGTAATTGGGGCTTGTCTGAATACGGAGGTGGAGCATTAGGAGGCAGGGGCATTGTGGGCACAAGTGCTCTGCGTGTGGCAAGGGTGAAAAGATGAACGGTGAGCACGGAAGTTACCATGAAGAGATGTTAAGTTCATGCAGGGCAGGAGGGAAAACAGAGAGTTTAGCCATATCATTCATAAGGGTGAATCAATGGATGTGGTTTCATTTCTAAGGGACACAAATAGATAAATACATTGAAACACACTATATAGGATGGGAAAAGATATAGCAAGAAGAATGAAAAAATCTTAAAAGGAAGCAGGCTCCAGTACGAATGTTCGATAAAGATGATATCAAGGAAAAGGCATTGAATGAGGCAACTAGATTATGAAGATAGTGAATGGGAATTTGCTGGTTGCTTTTCCAGAACTTATTCCCCCAATATTACCCTGATTCTCCCTTGAGGAATTTATCGTTCTCCCATTAGTAGCCATGTGTCTTGGGGTGGGAATCACTTCCTTTCATCTTTGGCCTGGGCCCCAGAAGAATATATATAGACAACCCAAAAAAACAGAGTAGAAAGAAGGAGAGAAACCAGGTTCTTGGTAACATTATTTGGGGCTGCTGGATCAAGCCTGACCTAAAGCTTGTTTTGTTAGTTACAAGAACCCGAACATTCCATTTATTGTTTAAACAAGTTTGAGTTGGGTTTTCTATCACTTGCAGTGTAAGAGTTTTTATGAACATAAAGGGTTACACAATTAAGATAAAATTGTCATGATCCTTATTAACTAAATAGTGTATGTCACTGA
>RJWJ010025767.1:0-23557 GCA_004363605.1 Indri indri | reverse complement strand
GGCAATTCTGTTTGGAATTTCCAGAAAATGTTCTCTTTTTACTTTTGCTCCAAAATGAATATAGACGTTATAAAAGACAGTCCTGTCTGAGTCCAGACCTGTCCTTGCTTTTGACATCAGGGTCAAGAGGTATCAGGCGGATTCCTCTGTCTTTAGTAGTAAGTAGGTCTTTCGAATTTAGTTTTTTAAGATTATTAGTCCTTAAAAAGTAACTGGGTTTTTAATATTTTAAACATCTGCGTTGTTATGTGTTTCCTGCAAAAGACTGACCTAAGGGTGTACACTTACAAACTTAGCACTTACACTAAAACGCAACCTAAATTCACTTCTTTGAACAGCAGCCATCATGATCACAATGTTTATTAATCTAAGTACGTTTCAGATTTTAGATTAACACTTCAGATCAAAGGCTGTACCAATCAGAAATAAACTTAGGCAAAATACATAAAAGCAACAGCCCTAAATTTCCTAGAGGTACAGTCAGTTACGAAGTTTTAAGAAAGAAATATGCAAGTCATTTTTTGTTTTTACTTGGCTAGATTTTAGGAGTAATTAATTTGCAAATATTAAAGTGTCCATCCTCTTTCTTCTATGACAGATGCCAGAGATGCAGAACAATTGAGCAAGAACAAAGTGACACATATTCTGTCTGTCCACGATAGCGCCAGGCCTATGTTGGAGGTAAGAAAGAGTCAGGTGTGTATGTGTACGCGTGCACACACATGTGTGTGTTTTCGTCCGTGCCCCGAGGGAGTGCATTAATGAAGGCAAGCACATCCCCTCTGATGCCAGTGTTCTCCGTGATCTCTGGGGGCACGAATTTGTGCTCGGGCCGTGTTCATGTTACTGCCCTGCTGGTAGCATGGCAGAAGTGTGTGTTCCAGCCCTAGCTTGGCTTCTTGGCTAAATGCCAAGGAATAAGCTGATGCTGCATTTCCCTCTGGATTTTCAGGGCCTTTAAAACCCATTTTCATTCCCTTCAAAACGATCTCTGGTTTTAGAATCCAAAAGAAGTCAGTCAGGCCGCTCATTTCCTAATTTTTTCCATTCAAGCTCAAATGGCTACTGTTTGGATTCAGGAGTGAAAGAAAACAGAAGGTCAGTTGTCCCTGGAGGTTTCCCAGGCTGCTGTGGTGCAGACTCCTGGTGTAGAAACTGTTATTGTGTTTTAGGCTTTCAGGGTAAACAGGGTGTGTCTGCTTATGTACTAATTCCAAAAACCTCTTCAATTTCACCCTGACGCCCGGTTTGAGCTGTTGGCCGGGGGTGAAATCTATTTCTGTTTATTGGCCTTGACAGAGCCCAGGTTACCTCTTTTTAGAACATAATGCATGTGTGGTTGTGATGTGTGTGTGTTTTCTATTTTAGGGTGGGGTGTTGGAAAGGGAGGGGCGGCTTTTTCTGAAAGAAATAATCCCGGTTCAGGCTGTTTTCATTTAAATTCATATTATGCAAAAGTAGGTAATATTTTTTGTTTTAAATTTATCCATTTTCTTTAGCCGTCAGAGCTGCCAGATTTTAGTTTGTATAAAACAAGCTAAAAAAATGAGAATAATAAATGATTCTAATGAATGTCATAGTATCAGAAAATCATAGGTGGTGAGCAAACCTCAGTTTGTTGCTCCAGATCTGTGAGCTCCTACTTCCTTCTGTTGTTTTAGCTCACAGTTCTTTTGCTAAGGTGCTGTAGTTTGTGTTGCAGCATGATTTTATTGGAAACAACAACAAAACATTTTTTGGAGCCTAACAGTTCCTTTGGAAAGAGCAATTCCATTTTTTAAATCTGTCACCAACAGTTTGTATTTAAAGTATAGCTATGGCTAAGATGGTAAGTTAAACTGCAAACTGGTTATGATTAACTTCCTCTTAAATCACAAGATGAGGCCTGAGGTTTCCTTTATTTTAATAAATTGCATAGATGCCCTTCCAACCCTCAGCCTCTGGGCTGGCCTTGCTACTTTATGCTGCATTTAATGAAACACATTGTCATGTGTCATGTGGCCCTTAAATCTGTTCACATTTTAGCTTCTGTCTAGATACAAGACTTTCCAGTGTTAGAAATGAAAGAGCTCTGGCCCTTATCACCTGGGAAACCACGTAGAGTAAAGCGGGTGGGACTGAAACCCAGGTATAAAGAGACCACCAATTGCAGGCAAACCGTGTTCTCTCATTGATGGTACACTGTGCGTTCTTTTTTATTTTCTATATATCTCAGTCTAGAAGGACAAATTCTGCCATGAAGAAGAAAGAGAAAGAAAGAAAAGAAAGGAAAGGAAGGAAAGAAAGAGAGAAAGAGGGAAGGGAAGGGAAGAGGGAAGGGGAGGGGAGGAGACATTCTGCCCCTTGTCTTCAAGCGATGGCTTTTATTTGGAGACATCCTGTTGTAGTCTCTGGGTGCTGTTAGTACCTTAGCTAGACAGTAAACACCTCCATGTGATTTTATATTTATTAAGGGTTACACCACCATTGTATAGCACAATGTAGTTTAGCATTGCCCCTCTTATCAGTTTATTCGTTTTTAACTTCACAGGTGATTCACAAATACACCCATATTTGAAAAATTAAACAATAGCTTGTCTGATTGCACAGGTGGGGGAAACTGGAAACTGAGGCACCAGGTGCTATCGGAACCACCGTGCCCACATTAAGTTACTGAAATCTTCAAAATTTTATTGTATTTTGAATGCCCCCTAGCGTACTCTGGGTGGTCCTAGTCCAGGGCATGGGGAAGTGGTCACTGTGTGAAACAGAAGGGTTTTTGTCCTGTGTCAGCGCAGGATGGACTATTGAACAGTAGGCCCAGGGCGTGATACTTTAGGAAAAGGAGGAAGTTTAGAGAATTTAGCACACTCTAGGTCCTGCTGGAAGTTTCATAGTTGTATTGATGGAGTAAAGGTTTGAAAGCTCTGCAGTGCAGATACATTTTGCTCAAGCCTTTCTGAGCAGGTGTGTGTGTGTGTGTGTGTGTGTGTGTGAGTGAGAGAGAGAGACGTGCCACCTATTAAGATCCCCTGGAACTGTGTTCTGTGGAATCTGTGGGATCCTGATAAGGAGGCCGCTGTGTGAGCCTCGTGGGTGGGCGCTTGGCCAGAGGCTGCTGGGACAGCTTCCGAGCTGAGGCCCCTGGGCGGGAGGAGCCGGCACCCACCCTGGACTGCTGCCAGCTGCAGCTGCCTTCCTGCAACTGTGAGAACCTCCCTTAGGCAGAACGGGAAGTTGCGCAGTTTTGTACCGATTTCACCTTCTGTGATGTAATAATCTGTAACCTGTCACAGCTCCTGACCAATGACAATGCCATAAAGTGCACCCACTGGGAAAGGTCTGACGAAGACATTTTTAGTCATTATTCATTTATTGATTTTACTTAGGAAGGAATTAAGGAACTTCTGCCTTGGTTGCTTTCAGGTGGGTTAGATCTGATTGTCCATTATTTGGGTACTTTTTTTTAGATGGGGGAGGAGTTCCCAAAATACCACTCACAGGGTCTCTTACTCTTCCTGGCATCCTGCCCGGGAGTGGAAAGCGAAGGCGCTGTTCTCGGTCCTCCAGAGCGTCTGGGCCTTGCTTCTCACTGACCGGAGCTGGCCAATGATGGGCAGTCTCTGACGCTTCTTGGTGGATGAGATGAGATTTGTTTATCCCCTGGACGTGGGGTGAGGTGTTCAGGCATGGGAAAGAGGCCTGAGACTTTAATTACTGTCTCTTTGGAAGAGTATTTAAGGGGTAGATCTTCCAGAGTGGAGACTCTCAGAAATGCTGTGGAAACCTGGGGCCCTTCAGACTCTCTAGAGTCGACCCTCAACGCAGGTGAGATTCTGAAGAGCTGTGACTACATCTCTGTGCCTACTGCTCTTTGCCTGATGTAGAAATCCCAGCTACATGGGATCCAGCATCATACGGACCAAGGCATGGAAGTTGGGAGACACACAGGGACTTGCCCGGGACCCCACAGCTGGTCTCGGTGGCCCGATGGGCAGCCGGGTCTTCCCTCCCATGCCAGAGGTGCTTCCTAGCACGCCTCAGTGCCTCAGTCTTGTCCAGCACGAGTGTTGCTTCTGATGTCCTCAGCGGTATTACTGGATCTCGCCAGATCAGCTCTGGAAAGGGTGGTACCATCTGCGCTCTGACTAGCGGTGTAGGAAATACCTTTCCCCATGCCAGCACCAATTAGCAGGATTTTTGGTTTTGTTTGCCACAAATGCCCTCTTCATGTGGCCTGTCCCCCTTCCAGATGGTTCTTCCCTTTGAAAGCAAGGGGCTACTCATTTATTCGTTCCGTGAGCTCCTACTTCATGCCAGGCCTGGGGCAGGTACTGTAGATAATGGAAGAGCATTCATCCCTGGTGGAGCCCTTAGTGTGTAATCAGGATGTGCATCCTGGCTGCTTTGTAAATATTCACGACAGTGACAGAACAGCTGTGGCTCCGGGCAGGTGACAAACCAAGCAGGAACAGAGTCTGTGGAAGCCCAGACAGCAAGACCCTTCTTTTGCCACAAGAATCTGGAGGCATCTGCAGTGACAAGGCATTTGACTGGGCCTGCGGCGATGACTAGGAATTCACTGGTCTGTGACATGCAGCTGGCAGAAAGCAGGCACACAGCACTAGAACGTGGCTTCCTTTGGTGCAGCCCGGTCTCCACGCCATGATCTCCTTGATCCCCCAAGAACTCTGAGTCCAGCAAGGCAGGTGGTATTATCCTGGCTCCTTCAGGGCATAACCCAGCCAGGCGACTTTCTCATATCACCTGCCAGCAAGTGGCAGAGCCAGAGCTGGAACTGAGGTCTCCTCACTGCGGAGGCACGGTCTTCCTGCTAGGCATAGCCCTTGGGGACTATACTTTGGTATCAAAACTTTGGAGCACATGATACTAATGTATTAGGGGGGAAAATCACGGTCACATATATCACTTTCAAATAGAAAGTAAGCCCAGACCTCTAATTATAATGTGCAAGGGGGAAACAAAACCTCCTTTGTTTCCATGCTTAGAACTTGGTTGAGGAGTCGCTTGCATTTCCTTAAAAGTGTTTTCTTATTTGGGGGTGTGGTTGTCAGCAGGTGTCTTCAGTACCTACTGAAGGCTCCAGATTTGAGGTGTGGTGAGAACTCCTATCTCAAAGATGGCGGTTTTCAAATCAGAAATCTGATATTATTTGTAGGTGCTGAGGAAGAAATATTGAGCAATGAAAGGTTTCTCCCTTCCCCTGAAAAAAGAAACAAAGCTCTATCTTTCTAATGTAAAAATTTCAGAGTTTGTTTCAATTTTCATTCTTTGTATTTAACCAGAGCACCTGCAGGAAACAAAACTATCTTTCACTATTAACAAAAATGTTTTAAAAAGTATTCTCATGCCTTCACTAGGCTGCTAACACAAAGAAGTTTAATTTTTAAATGATGCATATTGTAGAATTAAATAGAAAAAAAATTTATACAAATCAGGGTATTGTAGGTATACCAGGTAGATTTTATGAGACAGAGCTTGGCTTGGATTTAGATGTTTTCTACTTCAAGTGTGTCTTTTATAATTTAAACCATTTGAGTTTTTTAAAATATATAAAAAAATAGGATTTTTTCATAGGCAGACATTTATTCTTAGTGATTCTGTTTTCTCTTTCCTTCAGCATTAAAGACATTTTTTGAGGTGTTGGTGCCCAGAATTTGATTTTGTTAGTTTTATTTGTAGTTGGCCACTTCTCCTTTTCTGATATTTATTGTCATCTCTGTGTCTGTGCTGCTGTCTCCATTTACCTGCTTGCTTATGAGGAAACCCTCAGCAAGTCTCGGCGCCCAGCCAGCTTGGGCAGTCCGCCCTTCCCCACCGGGTCCGTGCCCCGCGGCTGAGTGGCCCTGCGGCCAAGGGGTCCCCATTCCCTTTGAACAGCAGCTTCGTTGGCTCCCCAAGTGTAAAGCAGCGCAGAACCAAGATGTTAAATGGTATTTAAAGTTTAAGAAAGCATGCTTCTATTCTCTCTTCTTTTTTCCTGCCCCCTCTTGCCTGCCTGAGCCCCCTCTCCCTCAGAGCTCAGCCCAGCCGCCCCTCCTTTGAAAGAGACAGTCCCAGGGCCCTCCAAGCTCAGGGCTTCTTCCCTTTTTTATCGTATCTGTAGTTTGTACTGTCGGTTGGGCCATGAATCATGTGTGCTCTGTGACAGCTCCTCTACTGTGTCGAGTGGCTGCTGAACCTCCACCTGGTGATGTGTCCTCCAGCCTGTGCTGGGCTCCTGAGCTGATCTGCAAGCCCTGGGCAGGCAAGGGCCATGCTGGCGCTTCTCCGGTCCCCACAACACTCACTTTGTATCCAGAGCACAGTCCCCTCTGCAGATACCTGCAGATGAACAGCGAGCTGCGTGCATTGTCACCTACATCCCAAAGTGAGAAATTATGTCTTTGGTCACTTGTGGCTCATTGGGGTTCTGAAAGTAGAACCGTGTCAAGAATGATTTATTAATGATGAGTAATTTGTGAAACTAGAGGATCCGGTTTGTGCAGCTCAGCCTCAGTTGTGTGGTCCTCCACTTGTCAGTGAGCATGGGCGTGCGTGGATGTCCCGTTATACAGAGCTGCTGCGGCCTCTGGTTCAGAACCGTCTCCCCCTGAGTTATTATAACCAAAACCCCTGTGCAGCTTCTGTGACTTTCTCACTGATCTCCAAAGGTCTTTCAGCTACCCTCGGTTAGCGTTGAAAGCTTGGTTCTGCGAGGAGGACCACACATCTAAGACACAGATAGTGAATAATCGATTAATTAATAGAGGCTTTGCCACACAAGGCTGCATGCCCAGGGTAGGGACACAGAGTTGGAGGAGACATTGTCTCAGGCTTCATGGAGCTTATAGTCAAGTCATGAGAAGCTGAGGGAACATTCAAAGCCTGTGGACTTGTGTTCTGGCTCGTAAAGGGAGAGCCTCGTGGCTTGTCGTCCTCTGCTGGCAGCCCCTGAGGCCAACCTGTGGGGCGTCACCTGCTGTTCTGCCTCCACCTGGTGACCACATCAGGCCTCAGCTCTCAGGACCTGCAAGTCGCAGAAGCTGTGGGCCACAATTCTCTGGGCACAAGGAGGGTAAACACCCAAGGCCACGCGTCTCACAGTCGTAGAGGTGTACAGATGTTTGTGGCAGATCTCTGTGTAATGGCAAAAACTTGGAACCAACCCATCATTCAGCAGCAGGGTAGTGGTCAGTTAGGGTTCGTCCATGAAGGAATATTTGCTAACAGTTCACAAGGAAGTGGAAGATTTCTGTGTGTTCATAGGGGAAAGTTCGTGGTTAAGAAAAAGAAGTTGTAGAATAATACCCATGATATAATCTCACTTATGTTGAATTTAAAGTTGACGGTGTACTTCTCATACGTGCGCACCCGAGTGGGGAGACGCGTGTTGCTGTACGTGCGTGCCCAGGCAGGGAAATGCACCGGTGGCTCTAAGAATGGTTATTCCATGGAAGAGCGGAGGAGGGTGGGAGGAGGAGGCGGAAAGGATGATTTCTACTTTTTTTCCTATTTTCTTTTGTTCCTTGAGTTTGTTATAATGAAAGTATCTCTGAAGCATCTCTCTGAATGGAGAGAGGGAGAGAGGCAGGCGGGAGGCGGGTGGTGTGTGTGGCAGTGACAGGAGGCAGCATCCGAATGGCCAGGCCTGTCCGGAAGGAGTTCTGTGTTCGGTCGCGCTGTGTGCATGGATTCCTGAGTGACGGGTGACATCAGACACGCTACATCCTTGTTGTCTGTGATCAGTAGGTACGAAGCAAGTATGTCGTTCATGTCACTTCAGCCATCTCAGTCTTCAGAGGGAGAAGATAGCCCAAGACACATCTCTGACGGTATAGACTTCGTCTTCAGCGTCAGTATGCTCTGCTTCTACTTGATTGATTGTGTATTGAATGGATTTATGTCCTTTTGTTAGGATTCACAGATGCCCTGCGATGCAGCTGGAAGCATTGGGCAGAATTTCCTAGTTGGACAGGCCATCGTGTCCAACTGGGTGATTTCAGCTACCTCACTGGCGCTGCAGAAACACCTTGGCTATCAAGTTGCTAATGAGGTCTGGGGCCTTTGAAAACAAGTCATTGTTTGACCCAGACTGGTTTTCAGATTGAAGGTTGTTGCCAGTGAACCTCAGCTGTTTTCACCTCTCTAGGAAAATGCCTTTGATGCAAGAATCAGTGGTACCTACTCTACCAAAGGCTTGCAGCAGCTTTCGTGTGTTAAGGCAAATTTGTTTGAAGCCAACCCCAGATTTAAATAGATATGACTCAAATAGAAATGATTATGGTGGGTATCGAAAACTGTCTAGTAATCGCTCTTTCTCGAATTAAGCTATATCTAGGTTCCTCGTGTGTGGGCAGTCAAGTGCATGAGAGCACGCCCCTCTCTGCCTCCTATTGCTCTGCCGCAGACGCCCTTGCAGATGGAGTTCTAAACCGAGAATTCCAGGGTGAATGGACCAGAAGGACTTGAGATCTTCTGGCCGTTAATCAGTTCTAGGGAGGAAACAGTGTCGTTTAAATCTCTAAATGAAGGAGCTCTGCGTGAACCTCCTTTTGGCCAGGCTTCCTTCCTGGAGTCGCCTTGAACCTCAGCCGCAGACCTCTCTAGTGCTGGTGCTCACGGACCAACCCCCCACGTAGCTGAAGACATTCACAAAACTCCCTTCCTAGGTTTTTCCTTCATGTCAAGTCCCAGTTTCTAGAGCAGTTTCTGCCAAGCCCCACCTTGTCCCTCATCTCCTGACTTCTCTGCGTGATCAAGTACTAAGTGTGCATGTGCTGAGTACCGCGTTCTTGGCCCGGGCTTCCCGGTTTGCGTCTCCGGTCCTCGGTGGGGAGTATGCATGTGGCAAGATCTGCCAGGATCTCCAAACCAAGTCTTGGAAGAAGCATGTAGTGCGTAGTCTAAGCGCAGCATGTGTAGACACGCCACAGCGAGGTCACCTGTCGGTGCCGAGGGTCTGACTGAGACATAAGGGCACTGTCCACCTGTGCCGGGTCCATAGGCCTGTCGGCTGGGAGGTTCGGGGAAGACTTTGGGAAGAGAGGGGTGTTGGGACAGCCCCAAAGGACTAGAGGGTGACCCAGTGGGGAGAAACGGTGTCCGTTTTCAGCAGAAGCAGCCTTTCGGGGCAGGGCAGGAAGGAGCAAATGAGCCCTGAAGCCCTAGAAGATGCCAGAAGGAGTTCCACCTGATTATGGACTAGAGAGGGTGCTCAGTACAGCGGGGTAAGGGTGGTGCCATCTTTAGTTCTCCTTTTGGCTAAATTGGGAGTTCTTCCTCCAGATTCAGCAAATGCTTATTGAGCACCTACTTCACATCAGGGACTGGGGATGAAATACAGAGAGCAGTGAGATGGGGCCCAGCATGAAGGAGAGCCAGGCCATAAACCCTCGTGACAGTGCGGAGTTGCACATGCATAGCACAGGCAAGGTCCCCGGGGGACCCAGGGGAAGCAGCCAACCCTGCCAGGGCATCCAGCAAGGCCTCACCAAAGAGGTGACAGTTCGCTGTGCTCCTAAATGGTAAGAGAGTTTTCCTAGGCAGTGATAGGAAGGAGAGACGTTGGAATTGGGGTGGATTCTAGATAGAAAGAGCAGCATGTGCAAAGGCCCAGGGCATGCCCAACGAGATGTGTCCTGGCATGTGCGAAAGACTCAGCAGAGCAAGTCCACAGCGGCCAGACCGGAGGAGCGGTTTCAGAGCAGACCAGGAAAGGTCTTGTCTGTCAGGCTGAGGGCTCTGAGCCGCATCTGGTGTAAGCAGAGACTCAGTGAAGATTTATGCACAAAGTAGGTGACACGCTCAGATTTCCTTTCTAGGATGTTGACTCAGGATGGAATGGAGAAGGGAGGTGGGTGGCCCAGAGACCCTGGGAAGCTCTTGCCATAATCCTAGTTAAAAACGATGAAGCTTTGGTCTGGGATACCGAGCAGTGGGATTTTTTTCTAGAAGTGAAAGAGTCAGATTTGATCTGAAAATCTTCCACAGAGTGACACAGCAACATTCAAAATGAAAAGATTCTCTAGTAAACATGACCCAAAAGAAAGCACAGCAATAGTTTGATCAGACAGAAGTAGACTTGAAAGCAAAAGAAAAAATAATAATTGATGTAAAGAGGGAAACTACACAAATGGAAAAAGGAACACTTCGTCAAGAAGTTATGACAGCCATGAATTTGTAGGTACCTCATGAAATACCTTCAAAATGCAGAAAGAAAGTCATGCCTTGGGTGGAGGAGCTGGTGATGCCTGAGGTCACAGCTCAGTGTGCGGGAAGCGCCCGCTGTGGGCCACCCCGCCGTGAGCCTCCGAGGGGCGGAGCCCGGGTGGGAGAAGGAGACCAAGTGCAGTCCTGCTGAGATGCCCGCGGCATCCAGGACACGGCTGCAGCTCTCAGGGGAGAGGTCTAGGCTGGATGTGAAGACTCGGCCATCACAGTGTAGTATGTGCCTAGGCCACTCGGGTTGAATGAAACCATGCAAGAAAATGCTATGACAGCGTAACCAGACGCAAACGGGGCATGACAGGCCTACTTTTAGATGGTGACGTTACTGTGTTCAGAGTCTGTGAACAGGTGATCTCGTCGGTCAGCACATCCGTGTTGTGAGACAGACACGTCTTTGTTACTTCTGTTCACCCCGTGTGTGGGTCCTAGTTAGACTCGTCTCTTCTGAGCACGGTGTTGGGTTCCCTGCAGGGGTGTCCCTGGGCACTTGGGCCTGATAGGGAGCCTGTGTTTGGTGCCGCCCCACGCTGAGCGTCTGCAGCTCCTTCGTCAGCAAACCCAGCCCCAGAAGACCGTCATGCACAGGCCTGTTGTAGGGGCCGTGTGCACCAGGCAGGGGAGAGAGTAAGTGACATGGAAAGTCGTCTGGGGAGCTTTAAGAGGGAGGCAGCTCTGCTAAGGAGTTTAAAGGAAGTTTGGTGCAAACAGCCGAGGACAGTGTCTGAGAATAGTACAGCAAGGGGAAAATGTGCTTCTGGTTCCAGGTCAGGACACCGTGTGTGACTGGCAGAGCAGCAGAAACCCCGAGAGTCATGGTGGTGATGGACGAGGATGTCTACACCGAGAGCATCCCGTGGGCTACCAGCTGCTTGGGTACAAGGCCTTGGAGTCTGCAGTCAGAAATTTGAGTGGGAATGTAAAGTGGTTGATTGGTTAAGACCCAGAGCAGGGTTAAAGGGCTCTTGTGGGCACTACTGTTGTTTTTAGCTGTAGAAAAAATAATTATTTAAATGTACGCTGGTTAACTGAAGACTGGTTTAAGCAAATCTGTTGTTTTCAGGTGCTCTTAATAATTCATTGCCTGGTAGGCAATGCAGGTGGACCTCGTGTCTGCCCACACCTGCAAGGGAAGTGATCTGACCTTATTTTAAAATTCTGAGAGTGAAGCAATAGCATCTAGCTAGTTTCATCACCTTGGTGTAGGCTAAGGGAACAGGCTCTGTTCGTGCTGCTTTTTAAACTGCACTCCCGTCTCTGTGTTTTATGGAACTCCCTGGGATGTTTTGGAGATCTGTGTGTGTTGGGGTGAAGGACAGTGTCACACCCTGGGTTTGAACCGAGAGATTACTTCTCTCCTTTCTGTGACCACCACAACTAGTACGAATGTCAAGTTTGAACATTTGTCACTGAGCAGGGTCATCTCTAGCTACCTCTTGCCTTGTCCCCTTTTCTGATAGGAAAGCAAGTGAAACGCCAGGTGCAAGTTCAGGCTGGCCACACCGTAGGTGGCTTCCAGCGCTGAGCCGTGGGAGGGAGGCAGGTGTGTGTGAAATCCGAGTTAGAGCCTCTTTCTCCTGAGGTCCAACTTTTGCTTCTCAGATATTTTCCCAACTAAAAGGGTATAATGGATAAGGCACCCGGCACCCTCGGTGAGAGCCGCGGCCACTGCCAGAGTGAGGGGAGGACCTGTGGGAAGCAGCCAGTGGGCTGTCCCTTTACCGTCTCAGAATAGCCGCAAAGGCTTCCCTGTCATTTGTAGTTCCGGGGCAAGGCATCTCGGACAAACAGCTGAGCCCAGACCTTGGCTTGAGACTCCTGCTCTTGGAAACTGTCCCTAGTCAGAGCAGTTCATAGATCACGTCAGGCTAATGTGGCCTTGGAGGAGGCAGAGGGGGCAGTGGTAGAACAGGTACACACTGAACTTACCTGTTCACGAAATACCTTGTTCCAGGAGAGCGGCCCCACGGCCTCAAGGAGAAGGCACTTTCCCGTCTACTCTAAATGACTGTCCGTTTAAACCACATTATGGAATGGCTCCACCCTGTGCCCTAAAGAAAAAAGAAATCTCATAGGTAACAAAAGAAGAATAACATTTCCAAGTGTTTTTTGGTTTTCTGGGGTTTTTTAGTTTTTGGTTTTTCACTGTTCCTTTAAACTGAGGTTTCCTGCCTTTTCTCCTGTAAACCTCTCCAGCTGCTCCCACATTGGCAGCGGCTTTGCAGCTAAATAGCTTTGACCAGTCATCTGGCCTCCCTGGTGACCCCAGTGGCGGGGTACTCTGGCCTCCTCAGTAGCTGGGGCTCTCTGTGCCCTGTGCTTCCCCACGTGGGCTCTGACCGAGGTGGCCTGGGGCTTCCTTCTCTGCCCGGTGTAAGAGGAAGCAGCTGCCAAATACAAATAGCCCATCGAGAGTTAGCAGTGGCAGGCGTGGGGGAGGGGCGGGTGCGGTGCAGCCCGCCAAGGGAAGGGCCTGGAACACCAACCTGCCGGTCCTGAAGCAGAGCTGGGAGCACGCCTGCCCGCACCTGCTGCGTGTGAACGTCAGGCAGTGCTGCAGAGCACAGAAGTGTAATGCAGTCACTAATTGCTCTCATTTACCTGCATCGTGGAGGATGTTCCTCCTCCTGCTGAGAAACAGAAGAGCTGCCTTGTTCGCCTCCCATCTCTCCATGTGCCCAGCCCATGGGCTTGCTTTCTGCCTTGAGCACCCGTGGCGGTTCTCCTGTGGCCTGTGACCGGCCCTTTGTGTGCTGTGAGCCTTAACCTTGCCCATGTAGGACCGGCCAGCCCTGGAGGGCAGCACCCTGCTCTGGGTCAGTGTTTGCCTTACTCTCAGAACAAACCATTTCTAGGTCTGATCCCAGAGGGAGCATGTGGCGTTTGGCTGGGGGGGGTCCATGCGTGCTCTTTAGAAAGGGGTTGCTCGGGGCTGCAGGTCATGTCCAGGCCTGAAGACAAGTGGCAGTCTGCAAAGCGCATAACTCACCCACGGGTGATTATTCCATTGCAAGTGAGGGAGCCCGCGAACGCAGGGGTTAGTCATCTGCAAAAGAGGCACAAGTGACGTCGAGCAGTGCTGTGTGCCTCCCGAGTAGAGCTGTGTTTGAGGGGGGCCGTCCTGTCCTGCCCAGGGGGTGCTGACTCGGCAGGTGTGCTTGTGGAGGTGCGGGTCTCTCCCTCTGGGCCCAGAGAGTCATCTGCTCTGGGCATTCCATGGCTGGTCTGCGCGGCGCTGTATTGGCTGGTAACCTAGCAGGTGGGACCCTTGTCAAGGGACAGCAACTGCAGACAAACCTGTCACTGCCATTTATTGAGCATCTGCTATGTCCTGGCACTGCACTTGGTGTTTCTCACGTATTGCATCTCATTTCCTTGTGTATGAAAGTCCTGTATTCCAGGGAGACCCCGCTGTCCCTTGCTCTATTGGAGTAAGGAGGAAAGCTGAGCACAACTACTGATTGAGAAGGTTGCGATTCTCAGAGAGCGGTGGGCTGTATCAGGTATCATTTAAATGTAGAAGAAGCGGGATATGTAAAGTGAGCTTCCGGTCATCAAAATGACTCTGTGGAATGGGACTGTCTAGACCAGGGCTCGGCACAACTTACCTGTCAAGGCCCAGACAGTAAGTATTTGGGGCTTTGGGGGTCCTGTTGCAGCAGACCCCTGCTCCCCACGGTGGTGTGAGGAGCCACGGACGATATGTAAGTGGAGGGGGGCTGGCCATGTCCCGTAAACCTGGGTCCCAGTTCGCCCAGCCTGGGCTTCACCCCCGGGCAGCAGGAGCATCACTGGGAGGGGTCTCAGTGCTTCCGGTAGCTGGGCCAGGTCTGAAGCTTGGGCCATGTAGTCCCTAGTTTACTGCAGCCCTGAAGATGCCCAGGCATCTCTGCCTTGTCTTCCCCGGTTAGAATTCCCCCTTGTTGGTGAGTCTGCTCACCGTGCTCTGCGGAGCCTCCCAGGCCGTGCAGTAGGAGAAGGTGGAGGTGCCGGTATGGTAACCACCAAAAGTAAGGCCTTGCAGACCTTGCGCAGCCACTTGTCCCGGCACCCTGCACTGGACGGTGCCTCCAGAGCCAACTGTGGGTGCCTCAGCCAGCCTGGGAGCAGCCTGGGTTGGCGGCCATACGTTTAAAATCCTAGAAATGCATCTCCTTCCGCATGGGTGCCTCCCTTGACGTGGCAGCCCTGTACTGGTGACCTTCACGCAGAGAGGTGCTGGGACACTGATAGAAAGGCAGCCGCCACAGCACCTGGTCAGCAAGGAATTCGAAGGGCCCGTGGGGAGTTTAGCTGGAGTGAGTCTGTCAAGGGGGGGTCAAGGAGGGGCGGGAAGGCCCTCTGGGGAGCCTGGGGGGCCACACTGGGGCAGGGGTTGACGAGGAGGAGGCTGTTCCAGAGAGAGAGACCCCAGGAACTTGGCAGGGGCAGGGACGGGGAGGCGGGGAGGCTCAGGACATGTGGGGAGACCCACAGCGCCCAGGCTCCCCAGAGTTAGGCGAGCTGGGGTGGTAGCCGGGAGATGCAGGGGGGGAGGGCAGCGAGGCGCATGGACAGGTGTTGAAAGACTGAAGATGGGTCTTCTGTATTTTGCAGACAGGGAGGAGTGAATGAACATTTTTTAGCAGCTGGGACACATGATATATACAGAGAATACTCTTGAAATATTTACTGCTGAGTTCTCCCGGTGACTTCTAAGCAGCATCTTTCATCATGGCAGTCTTTGGGTGTGGTCATCCCGCATAACTTCCATTAAGAAATGCCACAGGGTGACTTGCTTTGGAGCCACTGCTGAACCTGGCCCCATTGTCATGAGTCACAGCGTGTACATCAGCGAGTCCTCCACCTGGACCGAAAGCACTCAGGAGGGCTCTCAGTGGTGAGACGGAGCCGGGCCAGTGTCCCCAGCTCCTTCCCATGCGCACCCGCACTGGCTGGAGGAAATCTGATGTTCTGACTGTGCCCACCTCAGCCTTGAACGAAAATAAGCACTCGCGTCCTCATCTGTCGGTCTGACGAGTCAAACGCGTGTCATTTTTTGACTAACCTGAAAGAAGCCAACAGGTGCCAAGGGTTCTCATTTGCATGCGGGGCTCACAAAGTCAAACCAGAGGCTACATCTTGTCTCACACTCGGACCTTCCCACCCCCTCCCCACCCCATCTAGTACCACAGCATTCTTGGAAGTTGTTATTTGTAGCCATGTTGCCTAAATTTAGCTCATGCAGGAAGAATCAGGGGCAAGCGGGTGCTTTAAGAAAATACCTGTTCAGTTTAGAACCTGTTTTTAACCCATGAATTAGGCTTAACTAAAGGACCGTTTTTATCTTTTGTGATGGATTTCCACGGTAATTTCGTTGAGGTTTTTGCTATGGTACAAACAATAAGGAAGAGAGGTGGCCAATAGTCACACCTCCTAGACCTCATCTATTTTTATTTTTAATGCTGGCTTCCAGTTCTTAGTCCAGGGACAGATATAAGTGTTCCCAGTTCCCCTGGAACCAAAGACGCACACGGCCATGAATATGGCCCTGCTTTTCAAGCTGTAATCTTTCTAGGGACGTGATTTTGAATTCTGCTTTTTCCCTTTAACATTATATAATTTCTACAAGTGTTATGGGCTGTGAAAATTCTTAAATTGAGGGGGAATAATCAAAATGCATGTGCCGGGCACTTTTTTGGCTTCCGCACACACAAACGAGGTGGAAATCTCCATGTCTCCCTCTGGAGGAGAGGCTTGCTGCACAGCGGCCTCGACAGGGAGCCCGGCCCTGTGGCGTGAGCGCACATCCACGTCCGAAAGCAGCCTCAGGGCAGCGATGGACATATCTTGGGTCTGCCACCTTCAAGAGTGTGGCCAGACTAATGTTTTAAAAGTTTACTTGCCTTTAGGTTTATATAAAAGTGCAGAAATTGAATTCATAGAGCCAGAAAGGAGAATGGTGGTCGCCAGGGGCTGGACGTGGGAGGATGGGGGTTGGCATGGAATGGGGACAGTCTCGGGTTGGGAAGATGGACGGTGGTGATGGCTGCACAACGCTGTGAATGAACTTAACTCCGCCGAACCGTGCATCTAAAAATAGTTAAGACAGTAAATTTTTTGTGTGTTTTACCACAGTTAGAAAAAAAAGGGTAGAGTGGTTGTCTCCGCTGGGGGAGGCCTTTGCTGTGTGTGTTTCTTGTAACAGTGTTATAAGCTGTGGTCTTGCTTCTGATCAGGTGAGGGGCAGTCCACATTTAAATTTTGTTTGAAACTTTATTATATTTTTCTTTTTGGGGGTCAGGTTTTTTTTTTTTTTAAGGAATGTGATAAAGTTAGCTCTTGGTAAGGTGACTGGCTTGTTTCTCTGGACTTGTGAGTGAGTGGTGATGAGCAACGTGAGTGGAGACTGTGTGTGCGCAGAGGCTGGCTCCGCAGGCACCGGGGCCACCGCCTCCAGACTGTCGGTGAAAAGACCAGACGCCGTCTCTGCGCGACGATCCCTCCGGGGCTCACACGCCGTCGCTAGTGCTGCATGGGCTGAGGTGAGAAACCAGGGTTTGTGATCATGACATTTTTATTAGCAGCTGAAACAACTTTCCCATTGTGTGGATTTCCTGACCCTGTCCCCTTAGGAACTCTGTCTCCTCCTCCTCATGTTTTGAACAGGCCCTTGCAGGGATCCAGTCATACCCTGTAACTGGTTTTTGTTAGCTTTCCTGGGAGAGAGACGGTGACTTCTGAAGAGCTTGATCTTTCCTCGTGGGATGTCAGCTGGGTTCTTCAGAAGACTCTTACTTACGGTGTTTCAGAAAGAAAAGAATAGTGAATGTTAGAAATCATACTTGAAACAAGCGAGAGTTTGATCTCTTTCCCAGTCTTGAAATCAGAATCTTGGCCCTGCTTTTCAGGGACCTGCCTACGTATCGTTTTAAATGTGATCTTTAGTTTCAGGCCCAAAGACAGACAAAACCCGTACTTTTGGTGGTTACTATACTTGTTGAAACAGAAAACTGAAAAAATATTAGAACTTTTGAGAAGGTGGACTGAGGCAGCTTGAACCCTCTGTCAAGAGGGGCCTCTGGGATACTCCCGCTCTCGTCCACCAAGTGACCTGAGCACAAAAGCTGCACCAGAAAGCTCTCCCTGGCGGGTCCTCTTTAACTCTTTGCTTCTTTCCTGTATTTTTGTGATGTTTTCACCATGTCGCTTACTAATGGACGCGCTGCTTGGCGCCATGGATGTTCAGTGCCTGTGTGGCCTGCACCCTCCACGTAGGGATTTTCTCTTAATTCTTCCCCTTTGCCCTCCCTCCGGTGCAGTGTCCTCCGTGTGGGTACCAGTCCCCGGACATGTTAGGCCACTCACAGTGCCACGCTGGTCTTAATGCATAGACAGAGCCCCTTGCCCTTGGTTGAGCTTGGTTTTGTATTTCAGTGCATAACAAAACAAGCGCCGGGACTTGATGTTTAGCAGCCCCGTCGAACTCTGGGGGCTACTAAACAATTAACAAATGTCAGTTGGCTTTCCACCAATGGAAAGTGCTGAATTTTTATTTATTTAGTGAAAATTTTATTTCAAAGGAGAAGATAACCAATTTTATTTTTTTAAATATTAGAAGTAGTATGAAGGAGTCAATGCCGTGTAGCAAACACTATACTAATGGAGACATTGCTATTTTTATTACTTATGAATTTTTCAGTTTATTCTAGAGTTTTTATAAGCTTTTTTTTAACCTCTGAGTTCACTATTGTTTTTGTGATTTAGCTAAACACATCCTGTCCCTTATCTCTGTCTCTACAACCCTCAACACCAGAGAGTGGTCCTTTGTTTAGGGCCACTATTACATGAAACACCTGTTCCACGTCACATTAAAACACTTTTGCAGAACTCAGTTCGTTAGTACCAGGGTAATTTTAAGTCAGCCCAGCTTTCTTGTGGCCCTGGAGCACTCATGCTGCTTTCTGAATTAGTAACCAACTGTCGTGAATTGCACACGTGTGCAGGCATCCGAAGCCTTTTTCAGGTAGCTCCAGTCCTATGGTCTGTGGCCTCCACGCAGGCACTTTCGTGCTTTGTTGATGACTAAGCCAAGATGAAGGGTGTTCTTGGGCAGCCAGCAGCTGAACCTTTTTGACAGTTTTGATTCCTTTCTTGACTGAATTTGCATACTTCTTATTGTAGATCACGGGGACTGGTTCTTAGCTGCCTCTGGTTCCAGTGGACAGGAGGGAGGCTGACGTCCTGGAGTGTGTATGAACAGTGTGCCCTTTGCGTGGCGTGGCCTGAGGCTCCGCTTGCGTGTGCCTGGTCACCAGGATAAGGGATGGGTGCTTTACAATGTTTTTCTTCCCTTGGGCTAGTCTCAGAGAGTGATCTTTATATTAATTGTTCTCATTCTGCCTTTTCATTCAGCAGCCATTTAGTGAGTGCCTACTATGTGCCAGGCATCTTTCCAGGGAAGTTTATAATTATCGTTGTTATCTGTCCTTGAGAGAGCATGACCTTGTCTCATGTTTTATATTTTCTCTGTCCTGCCTTAGCAGCAGGGGGTCCCTGAACTTGTGGTCGGGAGCCACTCTGTTCCCCTTTAGGAGTTTCACAGATGGAATGTATTAATAGCTGCCACGTGCCCATCCCAGTGTGTGAGGGTGGGGCCTGTGTGGCCAAGAGTTGCCTCTTCATCCTCTGTGGCTTGCAGAGGAAGAGACACCCTTCACCATCTTCCCGGGGGCAGATTCTCCAGCCCACCTGACAAGGCGCCCCTGCCCTGTGAGGACGGCCTCTTTGCCTCTCGCGCGTCGGGCACCGCACAGGGGAGTGTGACCTCGTCCAGGGACTGCCTGAAGAAGCACAGCGCTTCCAGGCACACTGCCGTCGATCCTGATGGCGACTGCTCTTAATAAGCAAGGAGCCATTCAACCTGCCCTCGGTCCATTCTCTTCCTGTTTGTTTTTTGTTCTTTCCCACAATATATGGACTGGGGTGATTTTAGATTCCTCTAGAATAAAGTGGCTATCAGTCAACATTTGTAACAGGCAGGCATTTCATCCTGTCTTAGAAGGGACCCACTTCAGCATCCTTGCTTGGTGCGGGCACAGCTGAGACTGCAGGTGGCAGGAGAAGGGAAGGTGGGAACCTGAGAGTCCCTCTGGTCCCTCTGGAATCGCCAGTCTGAAAGGAGGGTGGAGGAAGGAAGTGGGAGGAAAGAACTTCACAACCTTCTGGCCTGATCTGCCACCAGCTCTCACTTAAGAGTAAATGAGAAGAAGTGCCTGAGTCATGTCAATCGTGGCTGTAGGACATGATCAGTGCAGGCGTCTACACCAGCAAGCTTGGTGGGCCTCCATGGAGGGAAGGCGTGAAATGACTTTTTTTTTTTTTTATAATAGCGTCTCTTTTTCAGGTTTCTTGCCCTTTATATCATGGCTGTAATACCTCTCTGGGTTTGGAGGTGCTCTGGAATTTCAGACAACTGCTCAGTATTCCCAGCAGAGCACAGCCCCCGGCGTCCAGGAGAAACGAGGACAGAGACAGAGGAGGCTGGGGATGACGAAGCGAAGTGGAACGAGGGAGACTCTGCTCTTCCTCTTCTCTTCCACCAGAGGATGCTTAGAGCTGACCCTCGGGTCAGAACCTGTGTGGTCTGGAGCGAAATGTTCCCATGTGGACCCCAGCAGTGGTCAAACTCTCCTTCAGGATCCAAAGGAGCCTTTATTGGAAGATGAAACGATTAACTCAAAGCTAGAAACAAAATGCACACAAACTGTGCAAGAAAAAAAAATGGTTTTTTTCTGACCTCTCGTAATTGTGGGAGCAGGGAAAGGGGAATTGCATCACTCAGGTCTCAGTGGCAGATGACAGTTCCCACTGTGAGCCAATTTCAGCAGCAAGGGGCTTATTAAGAGTTTGTTGAACACTTACGGTTTCCTCAGAGGAGATGGAGAAATAGGCTTTAGGCCGAAGTTCCGGGAATGATCCACACAACACCGCATGACACAGCTGGTCCAACAAGCTCTGCTGCGGGCTCTGCGCAGACCCAGCTCCCCTCCGCCCCCCACCAGGACACGTGCGCTCTGCACCCGACCCCGACCCCAGCAACAAGCCCCCGCTCTGCCCACCTGTCTCTCCCCTGACCTGTACCCTAACAGTCAGGGAGGTTGGGGAGTGGAGTGTGCATGGCTTCTGCACTGGAAAAGTGAGATTCGCGATGTGAGGAACCATCGAAATGTAGAGAAGGTGTGGAAGGATTTGGGGCAGCCACAGATTTAGATGTTCCTTACAAGACTGTATTGGCAAATGTAGCACAGAAATTCTTAATGCAGAGTTAACAGTGAAAGTTTAATACAAAATTGCAAAAAATTTCTTTGAATAATTCTAGAAGACATGTTGTTTTGTAACTTTATCTTCTGAGGGACTGCGTCCATATCACTATTCTACTTCTCTGTCCTTTCGTTCTTCTAGGTCCTTTATTTTTCTAGTTTCTGATGTGCCCCTCCTCCGTAATTATCCATGACATGGTGGCAAGGTACTGTGAGATTAGGCAATTGAGAGAAGAAGGTTTAAAAATGGTTCGTCTAATTCTTTATAAAGTTATATTCTCTTGCAAAGAGAATGTCAGATTTTTATATTTTGTATTTTTACTTAACATTCAAGACCATTTGAACTATGTTTTCAATCCCTCTGAAAAACAAGCAACCAGGTTTTTGATAAAACTCAAATTTAGCATGATTTTTGTAGCATGAATTTACACAAACCGTTGTTAGCATTTTATAGAGGACTGTATGAGATCATTTTTTTCAAATTGGGCCATCGTTTTAAGAAAAAGTGTTTTACTGTTCTGAAAAGCAAACAAAATAAAGCAAATACTAAAATTGATATAGAAAGCTATAACATGACGTTATAGTTTTCAGACATTACGTTGATTTTTATACTAACAGCGCTTCCTGTTTGAACATTCCGGATCCTAAATGAAATATATAATAAATTTGAAGTACATAAGCAAGCATTTGAAACTTGTTGACGCTTACTGAAAAGTACACAACTATTTTACTTTTTTGATACACGCTTTGAATTTTTTCTAAACCTACGAACTATTTGCAAACTAAAGCATGAATATTTGTATGTATGATGACGGAAAATAACCAGGAACCTTAATTAAAGAGTTTTTCCCCTGTTCCTTGGCAACAAAAGATTAGTGAAAAACTTCTCCTTTTTATTTTTTATTTTTTGACCTGAGTAAATAGTTCCTTTAAGTACTTTTCTCCACTGAGTATCATCTTCTTAATTTTATTTGTTTGCTTTATCATTCCACAGGGAGTTAAATACTTGTGCATTCCAGCAGCGGATTCACCATCTCAAAACCTGTAAGTTTTTTTTTTTTTGGTATAGCTTGGAAGTAGTAAAAATGAACACATGGCAGTACTCACTGGATGGCTATGGGTGAGGGTGAGGAGGTAAGCCAGGAAAGAGCACGGGGCGGGCGGGGGCGAGACGTCGGGCTGCTGTGCGCTGCCGGGGCCGTGTTTCCACACGGCCAGACTTGCTGTTTCACAGAAAGGTGAACCTTAAGATTGAGGATGGTGGAGGAGGGATTTTAGTCAAATGAGTCAGATAAGTAAAGTCAAAGAAGGAAAGGATCGATGTCACCCCAGGGAGGAGGACGTGCACCTGCAGGGCCCATGCTGGCCACACCAGGTCCACGCTGCTGCTGGAGCGCCTTGTTGCATTATGGCCACCAGGCGGGTCTGATCTTTATTAAGGATAACTTAAACCGAACCTTCAGCGTGCTCATCTTTTCTCTAGAAGCAAATCCTTAAGGAAGCTGTTGGGTTTTGTCTAAAGCAGAGCTGTCTGATGGAAATAGAGTGTGAGCCACAAATTTAAAAGTCGTTTTAAATTTTCCAGGTGCCACATTTTAAAAAGCGAAAAGAAACAGGCAACGTTAATTCTATTTATATATTTTACTTAATCCAATATATCTAAAACATTATCATTTCCGTATGTACTCAATATAAAAAAATTGAGGTATTTTACATCCTTTTTTTTCCATATGAAGTTTCAGAAATCTGGTTTGCTTTTTCACACTCATGGCACATCTCAGTTCATAGCAGCTGCATTTCAGAGGTGCGATAGCCACAGAGGCTAATGGCTGCGTCTGGGACAGCATGCTTCTAAAGCCTGTCTGAGCCGAGGGAATAGATCTTTCTGGTTTAAGAAAGTCCAGTCCTCTGCGTCTTCACAGCTGGACACATCTTTGGTGTCATTGAGCTCTGTTTGCGCCAATACAGAGAGATTCACAACTGCTTCCCTTTCCGGGTCACCGCAGTCCCCGGGAGATGGACGGGACTGGGCTCGGGCAGGACGGGGCAGGGCCCTGGAGCCTAGGGCAGTTACGGCTTCACACGCACTGCTGCTGTCCAGAAGGGACCAGAAACGCCATGACATGGAGTAGATCATAGTTTTCCTGAAGCATGGATCTGACCTGGCAGGCTGAAAGGCTGGGGCAGAGGTAAAGCACTTAGCCACGCCGGGCGTCCCGCCAGGCCCGTCCTCTGGCTGTCGGGCTGGCCTGTGCTGTGTGCCGGAGGTGGGAGGGACGATCGCCCTCCTGGAGTTACGTGTAGCTGCTTTCATCAGGGAAGTTGTGAGCTGTGATGGCGTTTGCGAACTCGGAGTCTGCAGGCTTGTCAGGATTCGTCCTCCGCCCCCCGAGCGCGAGTGCATGGGGACCCCGCATCAGGAGCGCAGACTGCACTCCCTGGTGTTCAGTACCGAAAGCGTCTGGCTCCTCTGAAAGTCACCCAACACTGGGCCACCAGCCGACCTTGAGTTTTCACCACCTCAGAGCAAAGGAATCATAGGTTGTGCAATAATTTTGGGAGATCTACCTGTTTGGGAACAAACAGGGCTCGCGTCAGATGGATGGCTGTGGGCGAGGGTGAGGAGGTAAACCAGGAAAGAGCACGGGGCGGCGGGTGAGACGTCGGGGCTGCTGTGCGCTGCCCAGGGCCGTGCTTCCACGCAGAGTTGCTGTTTCACAGAAAGGTGAACCCTGAAGGTTGAGGATGGTGGAGGAGGGATTTTACTAGGAAAACAAAGTAGTGCCTAGGCCTGGAAGGAGAAGCAGCATTAGAGAACTTCCTTGGTTACTGGTCGTGTCAAGAAACAGAAGTGGTTGGAAGGGCATGGTGTGTGCGGAAGGAAGTGAGCCCCTGCCTTTCTTTGAAGACCGCAGCAATCTTCTGCCCGTGTTTTGGTGGCTATTTTTAGAATCGTTGCTTTGCTCTTATCTCAGACCAGGATTCTAACATGCTCTTGAACTTGTCAATATCTGATTGGTGATTTGAATCTTCTTTAGAAAAATCAAATC
>RJWJ010025766.1:0-23578 GCA_004363605.1 Indri indri | reverse complement strand
AGAGCTTCATTCTTCCAATTCAATCTTGTGTTCTCTGAAGAAAAAAATGCCCAAAGCAATTTTCACCTCATCACACACTGGTAATCATTTTATTTTTCTGATTATGTTTCCCTCTCTCTTTCAGCCCTTTGGTAAATTACGCAGGGACCCTTTATTTTCATTCTCTCTTTTTCTGTCTCTCTGTGTGTCTATGCTAAGTGCCAGCTGTCATTGCTTGGCAGATAATTACCATTTTACAAACAGTATTTAGGGAAATGACATCAGTTTCTGAATGTAGGGCTGTCATGGCTTATTCACGGGGCTTTCCTCTGCTAACCACCTTCTCTATGTGCAGGCTGGGTGAATCGGTTGGGATTAAGGGGAGGGGAAAAGGGAAGACCCCTCTGCTCTAAGCTTTTGGAGAACAATTGCATCCCATTTGTCACTGTTAGTCTGACAACCCTCATTTCACTCCTCCTGAATTCCCCCTGCCATATTCTGCTTTTTGTGGATACATAAATGAATGCTTGTATGAGTTCAGTGGACTAGCTCCCTCGTTTGCAGTTTTTATGGCTTGTGGAAGCTGGTGGGTAGAAAGGCAGAAGTGGATGGTTTCTGTCCTGGATGATAGAATCAGTTGAGTGATGTAGGTGTCTCTATTTTTTGATGTTCTCGATTGTTCTGGTGAGTGAGAAATATCCTAAAATATTACGAGGTACAAAGTATGTTCGTTTAAAATTTCTTAAATTGGTTCAATAATCTACCTGCTAGCAATATTGGTTAAAGATGTTGTTAAGGGCATAAGATCAAGTAGATAGAAACAGGCTAAGAAAATGAGAAAACACATTTATTAGCTTTAGTTTGGCGGTCAATCGGTATCATGAGAAAAGCATTAGATCTCAAGGTAGGTTATCTGTATTGTATTCTGGGCCTTTAGTTAAGAAAAATAAGTCATTTGCCTATCCGACCCTTAGTTTCCCACTGTAAAATAAAAATCATAATAACAAACAACAAACTTTCTATGGTCAGGCACTGTTCCAAGTACTGATGTTCCTCAACTTACAATGGGTCTATGTCCCCATAACTCACTGTGAGTTGAAAATACCATTAAGTCAAAAATGCATTTAATATACTGAAGGAGCTCAGGAAATTTCACTCCTAAATATGACTCTTTGGTATAAAGGGTATTTTGAATTACAGGCCCTTTGAGATCAAAAAGCATTGGAAGGAGCTTCCCCTCTATATGCATGAACTAGTACAGACAGATCAAAAGAACTATGGACTTCCCTTTCTCTCCCTGTTATCTCAATGTATTGCAGGAAAGAAGATCAAGAATGCAACCAGACCTGGCCCAAATCATTTAAAACATAACCCCTGTCTCTCAGGTTAATTTAAAAGTCAATTGGTTTCCTCCATCTATTCATCCTCCCTAGCAACCATTTATTGCCCCTAAACAAAATTGCCTATACTCTTCATATCCCCCTTCCCCTCTAAAAGGCATACGTAAAAATATCTGGATCCCATTGAGATACTGAGTAATCACTCTGTGATTCTCCCCATGCACATGGCAAATAAACCTTTATCTTATTAATCCACCTTAATTGTCAGTTGATCTTTCAGTGAACTTTTGGGGAAAGGGGAAGTTTCTCCTCACTCCCACAACACCTAACCTACCCAACATCACAACTTAGCCTAGACTGCCTTAAAAGCGTTCACAACACTTACACTAGCCTACAGTTGGACAGAATCATCTGGCAACACTGTACACTGTAGACTATCATTTGTTTACCCTCTTGAGTGTGTGGCTGGGAGCTGTGGCTCGTTACTGCTGCCCAGCATTGCCAGAGAGTATCCTACTGCATGTTGCTAGTTTGGGAAAAGATCAAAATTCAAAGTACAATTTCTACTGAGTATGTACTGTTTTGCACCATTGTATAGCTGAGAATCATATGTCAAGCCATTGTAAGTCGGGGACCATCTGTACTTTATTTAGCTTAATTAACCTCTCAATAACCTTATGGATATAGTTTATTATACATACTTTACCAACAAGAAAATGGAGACACAAAGAGGTTTAGCTACTTGTTTACTGGGTTAGATTTTAGTCTAGTTCTGGGGTCTAGGTTCTTGGCTGTAGTAGGGGATGACTAGCTCAGTGTTTTCAAGAAGCAATAAGGAAAGTAGGAAAGTTGGTGGCAGTGGTACAAGAGATTTTGCATATTAGTCATCTGACGAGACTTTAAAATTCTGGAGCACCCCTGTTTATCCTGCCAGCATCTCTGTGATGCAGGTTCTTGTATTCTTCCCCACGTGAAGTATCACCCAGAGGGGAGGGCTGTAGATTTTGAAGAAGCTTACTCCTGCCAGGTTGGTGACCATTGAATTAGAGGGTTCCTGGCCCTTCAGAGACCTAAGGAAAATGATTCTATTGCTGGCAGCAAATTGGGCTGAATAGCTAACGCTTTGTAAAGTCGAATTACAATTTTTATTGAATCAGAGAAGTGATCTGAATGAACAAGTATTGTGAGTTCAAGCTTGTGGCACGTCATTTGGTGCATTTGTACAGTAGGAAATCATAGTAGTTTCTGACTCACTAATTGCCAATTTACCTACAAAGATCTCTTTAATAAGAACAGTCCCTTAGTTCATAAAGCTGTAGCCCGGGTGGCCTGGTTCCTTCCTATCACAGCTGAAGATGTTTGTACCATTTTTAATTTGACTGGAATCCCGCGTTTGCTTTCTTCTCCACCACAGCTTCTTCCTTTCTTCCTTCCTCTTTCCTTTTTCTTCTCGGTTACTTAATAACCAGGATTGCAAACAAGGTTAGACATGTTTCTGTCACTGAAGGTGGAACTGAGAATGAGTTTGATATATAAAAATATGATACACTTGGCTTTAAAGTTTATGATTCTAAATTATGAACATTATACCTTAGTCATGTGATATTAAGGTGTTAATCAGATTCTGTGGGCAGAACCGCAACCCCAAGGAAGCCTCTGATTTGGTGGACACAGCACAGGCCCATGGACCTGGGAGACTTCCTTTTGAATGCAGACTCTGCTAATTTTTGATCCCATACCCTTGACTAAGTCACTTACTGTCAATGTCTCTCATCCATAACATGGAGATAATAATTTCTGTGCGGTATTGTTATGACAAAAATGGATAATATGCATATGTTGGAATTCAGTGGATAGCAACCATTATTATCAAATGTTCTCTTACAAAATTATCAAATACTTCTATAGGGAACTATAGAGCCACATTCCAAATAAACAACTTCCACTCATGGTATTTGTAACAATTTTCTAAAAACTGGAAGTTATTTGTATGTTGTTACAAAATATTACCCTTTAATTTTCTGAGTAAAAGATAAATGAAGCAAATAAATTTATCTTGCCTTAGCGACTGAGCTAAATATAATGATTCAGCATTTATATACATTCTACATAGAAATAATTCACATTTGACATTCTGGTGGCAATTTGGTGAAATAACTACATTAGACAGATACATACACACACTGTGCTCATACAAGACTGTCCCAGATCCTTCCATTTCTGACCTATCATAATGCAAACTTTTCCTCTTTTTGATCTGAAATTCTCATTTAACATCACTCTTCTTTTAAATGACAAAAGTAAAGAAAATGGCCCCACAACAAGCAAGCAAACAAACACTGTTAAATATCTTTTGGCATTCAGGACCTAGAAGGACAGGGACAGCCCCAAAATAGACTTTTCTAGACTTTTGCCATTAGCATGTAAACAGGTGTAGGTTTATCAGATTAGCTAGTTACATAGAGGTGTTGAAATGTGAGGCAGTAGAAAACACAGGAATTGGGCACCAAAATACAAAGTGTGAGCACAGAAGACAAACCTCCTCCTGCACACTTATGCCTGGGGTTGTGAGAGAGACCGTGAGCCCAAGCCTGGGCTTTAGACATTCGTTACCCACCAATTCAAATTTTTTCCTTATAACTTTCATGTTACTATTAATATATGACTCAATAACAAAAGGTCATAAGGTATTTTGGCTAAAAAGTTCCCTCGGATGAAACAGGGCACCCACATTCTTATGAAATATTTCATTGGGTGGATAGAATTTTTACATTAATGCTGTGACCGTAGGGGGGAAAACAAGATATACAAATAAAGTTATTATTTATTTACACTCTACTTCATTCCAGAGAAGATTTAGAGTAAAAACTAAGGTAATTACCTGATTATGCAAGCAAAAGCAACAAAAAAGTAAATAATCCAAGTTTTATAAAAAGAAGCTTTATATTTATGTGTGTATTTGCATGTATATATACATACACAAACATGTATATGTACATATTTGTATTCTAAAAATTTTAAGTTTGTATTGCATACACTCAAGTTTAAAGAAATAAAATTGGCTAAAGAGGAACTTCTAATGAGATAATAAATTATCCTCTGCTGTGGTTTGAAGTAGATCAACCATGTAAAAAGCTGACAATGTTATGGTAGGACAGAGGTATGGGAGAAAATTTGTTCCTTTTTTCCTCTTTCTCTCAAGACCCGTGAACAACATGTCCTCACACTCTAGACCTGCACTGCCCAATATGGTAGCTGCTCACCACATGTGGCTACTGAGCTCTTGAAATGTGGCTAGCCCAGATGAGGTGTACTGTAAGTGTAAATGCATGCCTGATTCTGGAACTTGGTATGAAAAAGGTAAACTATCTCCTTAATATTTTTATTCATTATATATTAAAATAATATTTTATATAGTTAAATTAAGAAAAATGGGTTTATGAAAATTAATTTACCTGTTTATGTTTACTTTTTTAAAAACATAGCTACTAGGATATTCAAAATTACATATGTGTCTCTCATTTGCTGCTTGCATTATATTTGTTTTGGAGAGCATTAGACTAGACATGCAGGTCTACATATGGAAGGTTTGTGAGCAAGTCAGAGAGTCGAAGAGGATCAGAACATCCCTGCTGTGGATTTGGTCGGGGGCAGGCTTCTAGTTTGATGGGAGAATGGAAAGGGCTTTCTTCACAGTTCTTACACTGATCTAATTAGCTACACTTCCACCAGCTTCAGGCCCCATCATTCGTTTCATCAAGGAACTGGAAGGGATGATGTGGATGGAGCTTTGCTCCTTTCCTATTGCACTGGGCATATCCACAGGGGATAAAGGAAAGTCAGAAAATAATTCCACCTCCAGTTTCTGCTTCCTTCTTTGTGAGAATTTACTATGCCTGAATATTATTTTATTTGTTTACTATTATTGTCCTTTTCATCCTAAATAGGGGTTGCCCTTCCATTGGGTCAGTATCTCCTCAAATAAATTGTGTCTGCTAAAAGGAGATAGTTCTCCTTTTGCCTTTGGAACCCAATTGCATTATTTAGCGAAGAGGCAAGATGCTTTATTTCCTGTACCAGATCTGCCCTCGCATGCTGGCAAGGTCACTTAACCTCTCTCAGCCTCAGTTCCTCATGTGTTCCAAACTCTAATATTTGATGATTCTGTGAAGCACGTTGGAGCAGTTTTGTGTTTATTCATAACTTCCTGTCTGCCTTGTTCAGTGCAAGAACCTGTACAAAAGTTTCCCACCTACCTATCTTCTGCTTGTTCTGTATCTTAAAACCACAAAGACAGCAGGAATCTAATTTACTCAGAGCTTTTGTGGGCGAGGTAAGCACGTCTAGTGGTCTCTTGTTTGTTCCCAATCCCCACTCTCCAAACTGGGCCTAAACTGGTTGCTATGGTAACACAAGCCCTAGAAACTTGATATGTCTTCTTCAATACATCTTACTTTGAGATACCTATAAAAACAATATTTCTACGAGATGCTAGTATCCAATTCATTTTAATTTAAGGCTGATGCCAGTTAGAAAAGAAAGACTAATCAAAATAATATTTAAAATATATGTGCGTGTGTGAATATATATACACACACCCCCAAACCTTTAGGAAACAAGGCCCTAGATACAGTAAGGAGTAAGAAAGGAATGGCTATATTAGAGAGATACCTGCAGAGCTGTCAATCTGCAAGTGTTTAGCAGTAGGAAATTTTCTTGGCAAAGAGAAAAATCTCTGAGATTTAAGATTCTATTGAAATTCACACTGCGAATTGCCATTCCCCACAAAGGCCCCTTAAGCTGAGACAGTGAATGAACACAAGTCTCCCTAACTGGGCCAGTGCTGACAGCCTTGGCACCACTCTTCATATTCCAGCCTTCTCTCCTGTCAGCTGCTGAGCTGTGGGATCCTCAAAGGCCTGGAGAGAGGCAGGCAGGTTTTCTCAGGGCCTCGTGAACTCCTGGCTGGGCTACAAGCTAAGATGCTCACTCAATCAGATTCCCTCTGTGCTTAAAAAACAGATCTGATTTCAAATTCACTTTAGGATTTAAAATCTATTATAAGTTCCATTTGGGTTCTTTGCACACCTGAAATTCCCTCCCTTTAATCACCTTCTACCAGCATTCAAGTGCCACTGATGGATTGACCAGCAAGATTGCTCTTTACAGCTAACACCACCTGAGAGTGGCTTGCTTTTATTGTTTTCCTCATCAACTCTCTATTTTTGGCTCTCATCTGATTCCCTTAACATATCCTTTGACGTTAAATCTCTCGTTGGCCTTGATGTATGTCTTGATATTCCTTATTCTGTTGTTCAAAGTATATGTGAAAGCACTAGATTGGGAGCCCAGAGATCTGGGTTCTGTTTCTGGATTTTCTGGCATTCTCTACCCATGACCTTGAAAAGGAGTGCTTTGTTCTTCTCTCCCTCTGATCAGGACTTGGTACATATTAGTGTGATATAGTTTATTATATCAGATATGATAATTAAATTGGGCAGGATGAGGTCTTTGCAGAGAGCCCTCTCAGTTTGGGATTAGGAGATCTGGTTACTCTTGTTAGCCCCAAACCTAAATCCAGATATGAAGCAAAAAAAAGAGGACATGATAGCAGCTGAGATAATATAAGAATGAATACACAAACTTCACTACTACAACAATCAATATTAAGCATAAGGTGGCATTATAAATGCAGATTATGTATATATAATAAATAATTTGTATAGCATTTATGTAGGATTATTTTACTCATGTATCATCTTATTATTAATTCTTTGATAGTTATTATTTTAAAAATTGTTCAAAATACATATTTTAAAGCCTCTCACCTACCTGGGGCCAGAGTTCTCTCAATGAGGCTGAAGACCGGCAAGTATGATAATCCGTGTTCCCAGGGAAAGGTGGCTGTTACAAGCATCAGGGATTTGTAGATCGTTAGTCAATTTCATGCAAATCTCTGAGCCATTCTCTATTATAGACTTATAAGCAACACTCTACAGCTAACATATCAGGAATTACATCCTTGGGAACAGATATGTTAAGAAGTCTATAGGTTATACATTATGTCAGATTATATCTGCAGCCCACCTAACAGTTGGGATTAGAAGATTGCCAGCTACGTCCCTTCATGAGAATATATTGAAGACATTCTAGAGACTTAATATTTTTTTTCTGCCGTGCTTACTAGAGGGAAAGCAACATCCTGCTTGATACAAATTGTTCTGTGCAAAATCTCTTTCTTTTGAAGTCATTTTGAAAGTATAGGAGTTAAGTTTGTGTGTATGGAAGACCTAATTATTTCCTTTTGCACTGTGATTGTTGAAGCATCTTATTTTTGGGAAATAGATATGTCTCTGAACAGTTGTCTCTAAAGTGAATTTTGTCAATTCTGTGTATGAAATATTATTTTTCCCATTATGTATCATTTAAATTAAGTTTAATTCATCAAACATTTTCTGAGAGCCTATTATATGCCCAGCACTGTGCTGAATGTATGGGCTTTGGAGATGAATAAGATGCAGCTGTTGCCTTCAAGAAGCTGGTGATCTAGCGAAAGAATCAGACCTCTCAGAAATTAATTCTGGCAGAACACTGTGCATGCTATAATGGCCGCAGGAAAAAATATTATAGAAGCAAAAAGGAGAGAGTAATTAATTCCACTTGGATGGGTCAGAGAAACCTTCACAGAAGTGAAATTGGAGCTGGGCTTTGAAGAATTTTGTAGGGTTTTTCCAAGAGTGAAGACTAGAAGAAGTGTAGTCCAGGCAAAAAGAATGCAGAGTAGAAGGATGAAAGGCACAAAGACAAGTTGCAGAAAGTGTTCATAGATGACAAAGAAAGAAGGAAAGAAAAAAATAAAGAAAGAAGGGAATAGAGAGAAAAAACAGAGAAAAAAGAAGATAAAAGAAAAGAAAAAGTTCTGTGACTGCACCACAGAGGTTTGGCAGAAGAGTGGAAAAGTAGTAAGTAGCCGTATTCCGAGCATATTTGTCTGTGCCCTTTTTAGATTGTTTTTATGAACGTAACTCTGATGGCATGTAGAAAATGCACCAGAGTGAAGAGATTGAAAACAGAGAAACTAACTTGCATTAATAGATACAGTGCGAATCTGAACGAAGGGAATGCAGTGGGGATGCAGACTGCAGAAAGAAAGGCAAGAGATATTTTGGAAGCATTGTGGAGAGGACCTGGTGACTGGATGGGTGCGTAAAAGAGAGATAGGCAGGGAGTGAATTATCCAAAATTTCCTGAATAACTGGGTGGATGAAAGTGTTTTTTACAGAAATTTAAAGTACTGGAGGAGGGAATATTCAGAGAGAAAAGACATTTAATTTAGCTATGGGTATTTTTGGTTTGAGATGTTTATGAAACATCCAAGTAAGAGGTCCAGTAGGAAGGTGAAGACTTCATGAGAAAGGTCAGGGCCAGAGGCACAAATCTGAAAATCGTCAGCACGTAGGTGAGAACTGCAACTCTGGTAGCAGATGACATTACCAATGATGACTTCTCAGGGGTAAAAACAGATAAGGACTGCCAGAACTCTGGAGTATGCTGGTCTTAAAGGGTCAGGTAGAGGCAGAGGAGGTGGGAATATGATGTAAAACAGGAATCAAAAATGTAGAAGAAAAGCTCAGAAAAAGTTTGATGATCATGGAAGCCAGTTAGGGAGAAGATATCAGAAAACTAGAGTGCAAAGGAAGTGGGGTTTGTTTTTTATTTTGTTGTATCAGTTTAGATAACCTAAGCAGTGCAGATTCAGGGGAGGGCAGTTGCTCAGAGGCAGCCAGACCCGTTATCTATTTCTTAGTCTACTACTTGCTCACTGTGGGATCTTGGAAAATGGCATAACCTTTCTGAGCCTTGGTCCCCTCATCTATAAAGAAGGGTTTGTCATGGCGATGAGTTATACATATATGCATATATATATATATATATAGTACCAGGAAAATGTGGCATACAGAGTAGGCAGTTTACCAATGATAGTTCCTTCTAGTACCGGGCAAACAGCACAGGCCATGGTGAGACACAGGTGAGTCTGAGCATCTTGGTCAGGAAATACTGCAGCAAGAATCCTGGTGAGGGAGGCTTAAGCTCTTGGGCCTTCAGGAAATGGCAGTGAGCTAGAAAGGCTGCCGCTTTTGTTCATGGATGTAGATGGTGTCCTATGTGGTCAGTCTGTATCCCAGAGACTAGGATATTTATTTGTTGACCATGCAAGCCAGAGTGCATGGCTATGTCAGCACCTGTAGAAGGTGTTGAAATGAGACAAGTCAGCAGGTATGATTGAAACACTGAGAGCCTAGTGTAGGGCTAGGTAATGGAGACACAGTGAAGTTAAGGCTAGATTCTGCCCTTGAAGAACTTAGGAGCTAGTGAGATAAAAAGTGTGCATAGAGATAACAACTAGGAAATTACACCAGGCTCAAAATTTAGATATTATAGGGAATTAGGAATGTGGAGTAGGTGGATTAGATAGACTAAGGCTACCTTAGGCTTGAGAAAGCAGATTTCTAAAAGTTCAGAAGACACAAGAAAAGGTGGGTATATCTGTAACTCAGAGACACTAAAATGGGAGACCAAATGGGAGAGTCTAAAATTCATATTCTATCACCGTGATCACAAATTCCCAGTGAAGCAGAAAATGAAAACATAACAACAACAAAAAAAAAAAAACGGCAGATGACCCTTTCAAAGGCACTACCTCCAGTTTAACTGGCATCACCTTCCTTTTCCCTGGTACTAAGGAAAAGCTGCCTTAGGTCTTCCTCTCCACAAAGATTCAGAGGCGAGGAACTGCCTACAGTTCTGAAGTGCACCTGAGTGGGTGCAGCAGAGGGAGAAGATTAGTGTGTCACAATGTACTGCATGGCACTTGGGAACAGGCAGGACGTCACATAAAATGGGAAGAGGCCCCCAGCCATGCCAATGGGAGCTCAGGCCCACTGAAAGCAGAACGCCAGGCAAGCCACATCAAGCATCTGCCGCAGCACGTCATTCACAGGGTCCTGAGGTCACCTGAGGATAAATTTAGTACCCATCCTATGACACAAATACCTGAGGGCCAAATACCCAGGATGTATGAGCTCTATGAGGATTAGCAAATTTAGGTACCACCAGAGGGATGAAAATGAGGTGACGGAGCATGCGATAGTTTGAATCCTTGCTTCACAACATGCCAATTTTTCCTCTTTAGAAAAATATGTCCACTTCTTCAAGGTTCAGTTTCTTCATTATGCCTATTCTTACATAAGACATCACCATCAGACTTATTTATGTAAGGATTCTATGAAATAAAATATTTGAAGGTGCCTAGCACAGAGCCTGGCTTATGGTGGTGCTTAATTAATTCATTGACTCTTTATCTGAAATAACTCTTCCAGGATCTTGCTATGCTGACATTTGCTGTCAGTCTCATGTGTCCATCTAAATGCCAAGAATCCCAAATTTCAATGCCAAGCCTAGACTTTATTCTAAAGTCCAGATTTATGTATCATACTGCCTACTTAATATTGCTGCTGGGTTGTCTTAATACATACCTCGAACTTAAAATATCACAACCTGAACTCCTATACTCCCAACCCGCCTCCAAACCTTCTCGTTCCTTATGCCTTCCCATCTTAGCTGGTGGCAAATCCATCCTTCCACTTGTAGAGACCTAAAGTCTGAGGGCGACTGACTCCTTTCTTCCCCTCACACCTTACCTGTGAGAAAATCCACCATATCTTGTGGCTCTTCCTTCAAATTATATACAGAATTTGGCCACCTCTCTCTACCTCTACTGCTACCACCTTTATCTGAGCTACCATGAACATCAGTCTGTAGTAAGTACTTCAAAGGCTTCCTAGCAAGGTTCTTGCTTTCACTCTTTGTGCCCTATAGTTATTCTCAACAGAGCAGCCAGAGTGATCCAATGAAACAAGTAAGAATATGAATTAATTATTTTAGGTCATAATGCAAGCTCATAAATGTGTGCTCTACTCTCTCTTTTTTTTAACTGAAGACCATCAAGAATAAGTGAACAGAGAGATAGATGGAAAAACAAAGCAAGATGGCAGCGTAGGTGAGAAGATCTGAGGAAAGGGAAACATAATTACAATTGAATGCTGCATAAAATTAAGGGACATGAAGGCTAAGAAAGGATCACTAAATTTAGCTGCTGTGGAGTTACCAGTGACATTGAAGAAAGGAGCAGTAAAAAGATACCAAGTTTATGAAGGTTTACAGGGTTTGTGACCAGAAATGAAAAAAGAGCTATTGGTAAATTATCTAGTTTGGTCATAAAGGGAATGGCAGGGATGAAATGGCGGTACAAGCACACACCGAATGGCTGGATTGGCAATCTTCATTACAACGTGTGCCTTTGGATAAATGCTAGGAAGTCAGGATTCTCTAACTTTTGCTTGCTGCTCAGAGCATTTTATCCCAGATTCATTCTGTTCTCTTTTTATGTTTTTAGGACTGTCTGTTTGTGGTTCATTTTGTCCCAAAAGTTACCATGATTCCATTTTGTGTAGCCTATATATAGGTTGAGTGTCCCTTATCCAAAATGCTTGGCATCCAGAAGTGTTTCAGATCTGGGATTTATTCAAATTTTGAAATATTTGCATTATACTTAAATACCCCTAATACAAAAATCTGAAATCCAAACTTCCCCAATGATCAATTCCTTTGGAAATTCAAACTCAAAAGTTTGAATTTTGTAGCATTTTGACCTTTGGATTTTAGGATTAGAAATACTCAATCTGTATGAGGTCCACCCACCATGCTTCACTCCATCCCACCACTCAACACCTACAACCATTCCAGGCACCCAAGACCTCAGCCCTTGTCCTGTGCCAATCAGATGGGGTTAAAGGTGTTATTTATATTTTATCTTTTGAGATTAAGTGCAGCCTGCAGGCAGAAGGAAGTAGCTGGCAGAACCAGAGAGAATGAAGATGCAAAGGAGAAAGTTCCTGATAAAAGGTGACAGAGGAAGCAGGAGATGGGATCAGGAGCTTAAGAGGAAACTGAACATGTTTCCCAGGGAGAAACTCAGAGCATTTTAGCATTTGTGCTTGAGCTACTACAGGGAGGGTAGCTCCTAAGGACCATTTGGTCAAATCTCTAGGGTCCTCCCAGCCACCGACCACTTCTTCAGGACCATACGCCCACTGCTTTGACTTCTTTCCTCTTTGACTTTGCCTCCTTCTTCCTGATCCCTGACTAAAGCCTGCCTGGCTGGCCCGTGGCTCAGCTTGTTCTAATTGGAAGCAGGAGGTTACCAAAGTCCCAGATTCAGCAACGCAGAGATTTCTTGTAGTTTCTGTTTGTCATGCCATTAGTGGCAGCTTCAAGCTGAGGTGAAGGCATTCCAGAGTCATTGTTCCTTTCCTAAAAAATATTTTAAACCTGGGCAGAGGTGGGATTATGATATCTTTTTCCTTACCCCTAAGCCGAAAACTCTTTTTCACATAAACTGAGCTTCAGACAAAGAAAACTAAACAATGAACAACAATACCTTCCCTTGGCTGCTACTCCTGGACCATTTTACTGCCAGGATATTATCTAAAGCATTTCATGATTATGAAATACCTTTTAAGTTGAAAATCCTTTTTCATTTTTCTTTTTCTTCATTGACTGCTTGTTGCTGCCAATATAATTTTATTCTGGACACACTTCTACAAAGGACACTTAAGCTCCCTCGTCTTCTCTTCTCAATGAGCACTTCCAGTAAATGCCATAATTAAAATGCACAAATTAGCTTGATCAGAAATCATCACATCTCAAGACTCAGGTTCAAAGGTGCCATGCTTTGAGAATTAGAAATTGTTTTTCTTACTGTTCTGCATTTCTCAATCATATTTTTGGTGTGAATTATATTTTACACCAAAATATAAGCCTCACCACATTGTAAGCAACTGTGAATGAGGTCAGCTTTTTTTTTTTTTTTTTTTTTGGCATGCCCATGATATTTTATGTATGGTAAATTTCCATTGATTGGATTGAATGCTTGTCTCACCCATAGGAAATATCTACTTCTCCTAGAAATCCCCTCAAGTTATTAGCTGTCCTATTGATAAAGTCTAGTGACCCTAGGCATGCAACTACTTATCTTTTCCCTGCACTGCTGTACTTAAGTGGGTACAGAAGCCTTACTAATGTCATTGACAAAAGGTGCCCCATATGACTAAGTTCTTCATTAGCTACATGCAAGTGGACATTTGTTGCTATCTTTTGAGAGGCAATGCTATTGCCATGAAACCTCAGTGCATAATTGAATCAATATAAACTCTCCACATTTGCTGAATTTATAGTTTCAGTTGTATGTTTGTGATAATAAAGACATTCAGCTGTTGGAAGTGCTGTAGACTCTTGATTTTGTTCTAGTAGTTGTGAGGTGGGTGATAACCGGCAGAGACTCATTTTTCATCTTTGTGAAAATGTAAAAGGGGAAGAATGATTTTATGAAGATATGCTATAGAATAAATGCAGGAAATATCAAAGGCAATTAAGGCAACAGGATATGTACAAGGTGTGGCAAGATAAAGAGTGGGAGATGGATGGAGATTTTGCAGAAATAGCCACAGAACTTTTAAGTTGAGCCACGATGATTCAGATATGGTACATCTGGGTGGTTAAGAGATTTTTCCTTTCATAAAATGCCCCAAATATCATAAATACTTAGACAAAATATAGAAGGTCTGTGAACAATGTTTCTTCCATCTCATTAATTCAGAGCTCTAGTTGAAAATCTGTGACCATAGCATTAAAAAAATAATGTGTTTAGAAAATTAATACTGTAAACAACATTATTATAAAATTACTCAAGAAAAAGGTTTTTAAGGACTTCACCATATTCATGATATGGAAATTCAACTCCTGATTATAAGCAAGTCTTCCCTATACAGTAAACCAAATTCAAGCAAGATCTGTAATTTGAAAACATTTTGATAGTCATTAGTTGAATTATTATGAGTTCTTATAGACCAAAGCTGCCTTTCATTTTTAAGGACATATCTAATTTAGATGTTTACTGATTTTGGTGAGCTTCCCCTCCTGAGGTGAAATTCATGATTCTTAACTATTTTCCCATTATAATCAGCAACTTAATTATCAATTAATATTTATCAATTCTACTAATATCCATGTCATTGCCCATTTATTTACCAAGGAGAACTTAATATGGCTTATCACACTTAAAACTGATTTCAGAGTATTTACAGATATTAATTAAAGGCTCTTAATTGGTGTTGAGTGTTACATCTTTCTATTTTTTTAAATGTGGTTTCGCTTGAAAGGAGTTGCATTTGTGGCTTTTCCCTAACCCACTGGTATTTAAAAATAGGATACTAACTTTTAAAACATTTACATATCTGTGTTATATTCAGTTATGCAGCATCCACTCTCTCTCTCTTTCTATCTTTCTCTCTAGATAGATAGATAGATCTATAAAGATATATTCTAGGGCTCTTTTGCCAGATATCTAAATTCGGCATCTACCCAAAGGAAAAAAAGACATTCTATAAAAAAGACATCTGCACTCAAATGTTTATAGCAGCACAATTCACAACTGCAAAGATGTGGAAACAACCCAGGTGCCCATCAATACATGTGTGGATTAATACAACGTATACCATGGAGTTCTACTCAGTCACAAAAAACAACGGAGATCTAGCACCTCTTGTATTATCCTGGATAGAGCTGGAACCCCTTCTACTAAGTGAAGTATCACAAGAATGGAAAAACGAGGACCACATGTACTCGCCATCAAATTGGTATTAGGTGATCAACACTTATGTGCACATATAGTAGTAACATTCATTGGGTGTTGGTCAGTTGGAGAGGGGAGGAGGGGATGGGCATATTCACACATAATGGGTACAGTCTGTACTGTCGGGGGGATGGACATGCTTGAAGCTCTGATTCAGGTGGGGCAAAGGCAATATATGTAACCTAAACATTTGTACCCCTGTAATATACTGAAATAAAAAAATAAATAAAAATATAATTTTAACTAAATTAGGTGATGCTCACAAAATAGTATACTATGCAGCAATGAGAATGATCTATAATTACATGCAGTAATATGAATAAGTCATGCAGCATAATATTGAATAAAAGAAAAAAGATTCCATTTATTTTAAGTTCATAAAAGACAAAATTAATCTTTGCTGATAGGATTCAGAAGAGGAGAATTATGACTGCAAGGAAAATATGAGGGGGGTGCTTCTGAGTGATGATAAAGTTCTGTTTCCAGATCTGGTGCTATTTACATAGATTTGTTAAATTTGTGAGAATGCATCAAGTGGTACAATTATCATCTTTGCACTTTTGTGCATATTGTGCTTTAATAAAACATTTAAAGTATAATGTTAGTAGAAATATAAATATTTCTGCTCTTTCAGCCTCAGTCTGCTCCCTTAGAACTTTATTCAGAGGCCACTGGGAACCAGAAAAATAAGAAATAGAATATAGCTTTTCAATGCACCTTTTTTCATGTGTCTGGAGACTTGCTAGAGAAAATAGTTTATACATCTTATAGATGTTGTGAAGCAAAAATAGAAATGTATTCCAACTGTCTCTTTTCTTGCTATCAAATCTTGATTATTTTGACCTCTCGCATCTGAAATGAGGTTATATCCCCTCAAATATGCATCTTTTCTATTAAAATATATTCACTAAGAAAAATGTAATTATCAGATTTAATTAATATTCCCTCATTACTTTTGAAGAATTGAGACAGTTCATTGGTTTGAAAAGAAAAAAAAAATATCTTGGATAAATATAATTAATGTAGTTATATATACATAAGCCTATGATTTACAATCATATCTAATATGCCTATAACCCGTTATATATCAAACTTGGTTTTGACCTAATTCCAGCCTTGGTTTAGTATTTGTTTTTAATCCCAACATCATAAATTATTCTTTTACATGACCACATTATTGAGTGCTCTTTACTTAGGGGAAAAGGCTGGGTTGAGCAGTTTAAAGACCAAAGTCTTTATTTAGAATTAGAGCAAGAACTATGGAGTAAATACTTGCCACACTACCAACTTCTAATGCATATCTCTGTACCTGTGTCCTATCTCTGAAAGCACCTTTGAAGAAGCACCTTTGAAGAAAGGCCTAGCTAAATTTGTTAAATAAGTGCACTCAAACAGAGATTTACCAGTTGCTCTTGGTCACTAACCTCCAATGTTACTTTAAGTCTCAAACAGGACACAGAATATCAAACAGATGATTTCCCACAGATTCTTCCCTCTCAGCTGTGCTAACTCAGGAGATGGTCCAATGCTCAGTTAGCTGAGGGAAGCTGCTTCCCAACCAGATTTGCTCCCTACTCTAACTGCATGGTTTTTATTCAAGGCTCTACATATATTTTCCCCTATGCTTAAGGAGGATCAAATAAGAAACCAAGAAATAGTCTATAGTCTATCTATAATCACTACATGCAAAAAAACCCTCACCTAGGATCACTTCAAGGTTTGGAATCCCTTATTGTCTATGGTAGTGCATTCATTTTGTTAATTGGTTGATTGGTTTTGCATAAAGTAATCTCAAAAAATAAAAATTACCAACAAATAATACAAACAAAAATAAAATTATAAATAATTATAAAATTATTATGTTTAAGTTAAATGGCAGTTATTTAGAAGCAATGGGGTCTATATCAGGATCGTATTTCCAGATACAGACCTGAAATCTTACGAACACATGAAGATGTTCTGTTGAAAAAAAAAAAAACATTTCTACTACTTTCAAATATATTGATATTGCTGGGGTATTTTTTTTATTTTTTTGCTATCTTGTTATTAAATTTTAGCCATTTTCCTAATAGAAACAAATAAATATCCATAAGACACATAACAACTTGATTTCACAAATTGCAGATTTTGAGGTCAATCCTTTGTCTTAAACTTTCAGTCATTCAATGATCTTGCATTTATAAAGGTCTATAGTTGTGAACTATGCAAGATTCTAACAGAATTTAAGTATTTTCTTTTATGCAAGTGAATCTTCATCCTGTTTGAATCAACTATATTATCAATATCTCAAATAAAAGCAAAAATGAAAAAAATCAAGGGAGCGAAAGACAATTGTTTATGAAATTATTTTATTGCTTCCTTGTCAGTTTATTATCTAGGCCAGACTCAGAAAGCGTTTTAAAGTAAGTCCAGCCTCCTTAAGGTCAGATTCTTCTGTAATTATACAGCCTACACCCTTGGTTCTAGGTTGACTCCCACTTATTAAGACATAGGCAATACTCCATGTTTCCAACATGTCTTGATTTATAAAGCCACTGTATGGTATGAGAAGTTAATAAAGAATATATGAGCCAATTAAAAAATAAAATTAAAACAACTTAAAAAAAATAAACATAATAGCTGCTAAGGTGCTACCTCAAAACATCTCCCTAATGTGTATCTTAATGTGGTTTAATGATTCCAATGGTTTAAAGAAGTTAACTTTCTAAAAAGTTTAGGTATCATAGTGCCTGATAGGAGAATATTTTTAATACAGAGACCTTTTCAGGCAACTCAGATCGCAGCATGTAGATAGCTGGTTTCTGCCAATGGCTAGAGCCAATCCAGTTTATTAAAAATTTAATCCTGATTCCATTCATCATCATTAACTCCAGCAATTGGCCAGCATATTTAAATGAAGCAAATTTTGAAGATTTAGGAAGCAACTAGCAGTTCTTTAAGATGTTAAGAATAATATTCATAGTTAAAGAAAATTTGTGTCAACCCAATTTAAAGAGAATAAAAATGTCGTTAATTACATCATTTGATATAAAGTATTTTGTGTCATCTCCAACCCAAAGACTTGCAGTGGCTTAATGGATAAAATAAATTAAGATTTATCATCAATAAATGAAAGCATTATCCCGATCACTTAAATGAGTTCTTCATACAAATTGAGATTTCAATGAGACCCCATTTTTTAGAAATGAATAGAAAAGACTTTTTAAGTATTCCCCTTTGAAATGTTTTTGACATGTATTCTGGATAAACTGCTAGACTGATACACGCATGTGAAGAGTGGCATGTGTTTCACATGTTTATTTCTTTGAGATTTCCATTTTGACTTTCTCTCTTATGCTCTGGTTAATGAATACTTAAAATAAAGTGGTACCCATTTTGCTTTATTACTTTAATTCCTTTAAAAGTGAGTTCTATACCTTGTCTATTTCCAATTCAAAGACAGTGTACAGTCTTAATAATCTTCGAATGTATTTGGATAGATAATAAATTTAATGATCTCATCAACTTAAAAAATAGCAAGTAAAAGTAAGTGATCTTGAGAATAATTAACAGGGCAATGATGGGAGAGGAGAGAATTACACAGACTAGACGGCAGCACCCTTTTTTTCCTGTCAAAATTTTCACTGCAAAAATGTAATCATTATAATTGCCTGTTAGACCTAGCTTAAAATGAACTCTCCCTATACAGTACCATTTATCTTAGCAGATGAAAATAATTTATACCTAACATTACTCTATCTGTCCTCTTTATATTTCAGTAAACTAGAAAACCAGTGTTTGCAGCTAGAGTTTGCATAGAGAGAAACTAGAGTCAAAGATCGGTGCATAGCAGTTTAGTGATGGCCAGGGAATAATTAACATGGGGGCAATAGTACGTCCTTAAATGAGATCAATAGTGAACCTAAAGATGCAATTTTATCTTTGTACAAATATCTATGGTTTATTCCAAAATGTGCTAATATGATAAATTAGGAAGTATATGTATATTATTTATCTAATGCATTATTATTCTTTGCATATCCTTACCATAACTCTTCAGTGATATACTAAAAGTGGGAGGTTGGGAGTTTCTGCCTCTCAGAATAGTATTTTATCACTGGCTTTGTTTAGAATTGCCAAGTGCATGGTTATAATAAAAAGTTGACCAACTTTTAGTTAATTTTATTATTTTTTTAAACTTCTTTACAAATAACCCCCTTATTACCTGTGCCTGCGGTGAGGGATCCCACTCTGTAGCTTGGCCCATCATGGACAGAGGTCCCATGTAAGCCTATGAGAAAGGTGATATCTGTATTTTACAGATGATAGCATGAAGGTAGAAAATGTTAATTTTCACAACATCTTGTAACTTGTAAGTGGTGAAAGCAAACAATTTTATTTCAGGCCCTACTCCTAAGTGCTACTAGATTCTACTGTCTACATAAATGTGCAGTGAATTCACACTGGGTTGTAGCATATCCAGCTAGTATTAGTCTTATTTTCCATTTTCCTTCTGAATTGATATTGTTTTATAATTATAGCCAGATGTCAAAGGGAAATTACAAATCATAGTACATTAAGTTGATTCATTTTGTTTAGCTGATGCTCTTATCTTATGATACGTTTTTTTGTATCAGTTAATGAGATCCCTAATACCTTTTCATAGACTTGTGTTTTCTATCACCAATTCATTAGCACAGTAAGTTAAGTAGGGTATATTCTGTATCAGAGTCACATATCAAGCTCTTTTGTCAGATGAGGTCTGATTGTCTTAGAGTTTGAAGTCAACCCCTACAAATATTTCCGTGGTACCAACAAGTAAGCATTTTATTGGGGAGAGAACTGCCATTAACTTGTAAGGGTTGTCAACTTGTCTTACAAATCAGGCTTTAGGGTACATACAGGGGAAGGAAAACGGTTTGTTTGAGATTCTGGTATGCAGTAACTACACAGGTGTATTCACCTATAATCTGAGTCTTTTCATTACTTGTGCAGACATTACTGCAAGTGGAGGGACTATTGCCGAAGAGGTTTTATGACAGGCTCAGTTTAGTGAGGCATAAATCTGATACCAGAGCAATTATCTTAGATTCATGTACAGTAAAGGAAAGGCAGGAGTTTAAGAATTGTCATTTTCCATTATGAACTTGGTTTCTGTCAAATTGTATGTCTGCTACCATGTACCGGTTTAGATCATTTCAGCTGCTATTTTGACGGTTTCATTATCATTGCCATCATCGTCAATGCCATTAATATCCTTTCCTATATGCTTTAAACTGGATTCTAATTTTTCTAATATTAGAAGATATCTTAAAACATCTTAATACTCTAAAATTAAAAAATATATATGCTTTACATAAAAGATTTAAGTTCCTGGTCTAATTGGTTATGTGGGTAGTGAGGTGGTAAAAAAGTGTGAGAAATTGCTATTCAAAATAAATATTAATTCATGCATTTAACATTTATTGAGCACTTCCCGTGAACCAATAATATATTAGGTATTGCAGATATAAAGTCAAAGAGAGGATCTTTTCACAGAGCTCACAGAGAGTGAAGTAGGGAGCAAACAGCAGGCAGAAATTAAATATGGCATGGTAAGTGCCATGAACAGGGGCAAGGAGCAGAAAGTTTCCTGGACACTAAGACAATGAATTCAAAGTGTCTCGGGTTATCTTTTGATGTTGTGACCATGGGAGAAGAAAAAAGTTGATTCACATTTGTCCATTTGGTACATTCTCTGGTTTTCTTGCTACAAAGGGCAGAGTACGAGATCCTTATAGCCTTACCTACAATTAAGTCTACGGCTTAGGTGAGCGTGGAAACTTCTACTGTATTCCACTCAAAACTTCTACTGATGCACTCAAAATCACTCAAGGTAATGAACTTACCTGCTTTCAGTTGTTTAGAAGCTGAATCCTGGCAGAGAACAAGATAACAGTACAGCGGAGTTGTAACAGGAATGGCAAAAGAGAGAGGAGGCAATGGTAGTATCAAGTTGTCTGGCAATGCCACAGCATACGGAAGAGCAGACACTGTCCAGTATGATTAGTTTCTACAGCAATGTTTCTTTCCTTCCCTGCAGAAAAAGGGGCTAGGACCTATAGCAACCTATGAGTTGAGAAACTGAGAGCCTTTGAATTTCACATGTATAACACTAGATAGTATTCACTTCTTTTTCTTTTTTCTTTCCCTAGATGATATGTGTTTCTTGTCTTCTGATAGTACTTAAAATCATCTTTACCTGTGGGGTAGAAAGTACGGAACACTCAGAGCCAGAGGTCTGGGACCATTACTGGTTGTCGTCGTTGCTGCCCTAAGCACTTTTTATTGCTGACAGTGTTTCGTCTTTCAAATTTTATCCCATCAGCAGGGCTTGTCCTGGGATTGTCCACGGTGAAGACTATTTGTATAGCCCATTTCTACTCCAATATTGACACTTTGGCACAGAAATAAACCCTATAAAAGCATATTATTTTAATGATTAGAATCTTAGCTAATTTTAAATATCTAAATACGTTTTTTTAATACCTTGGATGGTCCAGAGTTGGGTTTTGATTGTCTATTGTCTGTTTTTTAAAGCATTTGTACCCAGTTTATATCTTTTCCAGACTTTATAGGAAACTTTTCCTTCTATTTCTTTACTACCACTATAATAAAAGATACAAGAAAAATGAGATTTCATCCTGGCCCTTGATGCCAAACATAATCAGTTTCTGAAATGATCCAGATGTTCTAATGATGTTCCACTGTCCATTTTCACTTGGATTATACGCATAGATCAGATTTTACGCCTCCAACCTATGTTTCATTACCTTGCTTTAACTTAAATTTCTTGACATTTCATTATGTGAAGTATTATTTCTTTTGTCACCACAGTTCCATTTCACAGTATTGGGATTCTAAACAACTAGCGGAAAGGAGATATATCACCTTGAAAGTAGGCCATAAATAGGTTTTGTGTTCATGGTGAACTATTATAAAAAGCAATTGTATAGATACATGGCCAATATTGCTATAGTCATAGTGTGGGCAGTCCTCCTAATCTTCAATTTGAAATGATTCTTTTCTTTTCTTAATCCTAAGTCTGCTGATATTAGTTTCATATAATATCTTTCTTCCTAATACTGAGCATTGATTTTCTTCCATTTTTAATTGAATGCTAAGTCAACGTCATTTTGCAGCAGGTGATATATATACCACATAGAAGATTTGCATGTTATGTATCTGGTGGATATTACTGCTTTGGCCCTGTGGCTGTTATGGAGATGTAGTCATTCATAGGCTACCTTGAGAGAATGTCTTGTGAACTAACCAGGGATATCAGAGTCAGAAACCGCACAGTGACTCCAAAAATACAGGTCACTTCGATACACTACGATATGAACGTATTGCAAAGTGAGATGAATTTCCTTCTGTTTTTCCCAGCCACTACTGAATATCGATTTCTTCACCCTGCAGCTCTTACCTATATCCTCTGATTTCCCCACAGCTTCTAATAACCTCCGATGTTAAAGGTTGGGGGGAAGTACATTTGTATTTATGTAAGGATGCATGTGCCTAAATGTGTTACATAGAAATATGTAGAGTTTTAATATTCATAGTAGTACTCATAGAGACATTTGCATATTCCTTGCTACAGCCTCTGCTAAACACTCTGGCTTACTTCGAAACCTAGCTGATGTAGCTCAGTGTGCCTTATCATGTTGTAAGAATCTCAGCAGGTTGTTGGGACATATTTGTTTAAATGTTTTCTTTCTAGAGGGACTGATGTATAATTCTTTTTGGCCATTCCATCTGATGCCATTCTTTCAAATTATCCCAGCGGCACCCATTGGGTCAATGTAGGCCCATGGATGAGTGCTGGAAAATAATTGTGATTTTACCATATTCTCCTAACAGTGTACACCCTCAGGCCAAGTGGTAAAATACCACCTCCGCTGGCCCCAACATCCATCATTGTAATGAGCTACAAAATCAATCCGTAATTGACAAAAGCATTTTTAATCAAAGTATGAGGCATTTAGAGTCTCCAGATACTGCCTTTTTGTCTTACGTCAGTATTTACCTTACAATAGGATGGGGGATATTTTATTTTGTTCAAGAGCGTGAGTTATTTCTAAAAAGGAACAAAGACATGTTTCTCAGAAACTCTTCTCATACCCACCTCTCTCTCCCCGCCAGCAAAAGTAAGATGGCATAACCTTTGAGTTCTATCACAAAACATCAAATCAGGGACACATGCTTTACTATTTTAGGGGTAAGAAGGGTTTGTTTTTTTTTTTGCAAATGATTCTGCTGATGCTTTCTACCAGTTGCCTCTTTAACCAAATCCTACTTTTTGGCTTAAACTACCACCATATATGCAGAAACTATAATTCAAAAGGCTACTGTTTTTTGTCCCCACCTCCTAATTACTCAGATCCGTTTTTTAGGAATTTATAGACACCACATAACAGTTCTCTTAGTAGCACTATTTTTTCTTGGTCAAGTTAAACTCCCCAAAGCATAATGGTATGTGGACATTTTA
>RJWJ010025765.1:0-23562 GCA_004363605.1 Indri indri | reverse complement strand
ATCACCCTGGCCAGTTTCATCTGCTCTCACAGCTCGTCTCAGACGTCTGGTCACTATTTACCAGCGCTGCAACCGAAAGGAACTCTGCCGACCTGAAATTCTGGGACCAGGTAACCAAGGATACTGGGTTCAGGAAGAGATGTTCAGGAGAACCTCAGAAATGGACTTCATCAACAAAGAAGCTCAAAAGAGGTAAAAGCCAACGGCCAAAGGGACATGCTGAGCTACCCACTGGGTAAAGATGACAAAAGGTAAAGCAGATAGCTAGCAGAGGGCAAGTGTATTTCTCTTCTCACGTGAAGTTAGGTTGTCTCCAGAATTCATTAGATCAACCTTCTTCACCTGTGAAGGTATTGTCATGGTGATGGGAGTCTGATGAGGTTTAGGACACCCTCTGTTCGCAATTCCCAGACTTTTATGATTTTCCAACTTGACACTCATCCCTAAGTCAGACCCCAGTCTTTGGGGATGTGGTTTAGAAACACCACACTGGAATATTTTAGACCCTCTAGTTCTTTTAGTAACAAAGGGAATAGTGTACATTGAAGCTGTCTTATTATAGCTACAAGTCCTTATAAGCCTTTGAAAACAATAAATACCATAAAATGCAAGCCCAGAAGGAAGGTGTAAATTACCAGGAGTTACTTGCCCATCTGAGAATTAAGCTAAAAAATACTTACAGAAGGCCAGCACAGGCTGGGAATAATGCCACCAGAAAATATCAACAAAACTGCAATTCTTTAAGTCATTATAGCTCTCTTTCCTTCTGATGAAACATCCAGTGAACTGAAAGGAGACTACATAGAAAATTTAATTACTTCTACATACTCTTTCTGACTTCATGAAATTTGGTAATTCAGGCAAAGTATTTCTCCCACCTTGCACAGCTCCAAAGAGAAAAACCAGAGCCCCTTCTTCCCTGCTTCTTACTCTTCCACTGACCCCTCACCCCACTCCCCATTCCTAGTTGGACTCCCCCTGGGGTGGAGACTCCTATGCCCAAGAACCCCTCATAAAGACTATGGTGGTATAGAATTATCCACCTCCCTTAAGTCATTAACTTGCTTCTGTGGATGTAGAGACTAGAGGACCTTTGTGTCCCAGAGAAGATAATTGATGTCGGTAGCCCATCTACATAAAATCAGGAAGAAAACCAATGTGAGGGGGGGCGTTGGAACATGTGCACTGAAGTAGTCGCTTTCCTTCTCTGCACCGGTTTCTTCTGTAAGATTAGGAGGAATGTAATGGTCTAGACCATTCTCTCCAAGATTCTCTGACTCTATGTTGTCATACAGGGGAAAAAAATAAGGCAAGATATTTAAGCATATATAGTGTCTTAAAAATCTTTATCTTCTACAAGCAGAAGTTAATAACTAGATAATTCCTAAAATTAACCAAGAGATATCAAGTATGCACACATAGTTTAGAAATAGGCAGGTAAATACCAGAAGAAAGAGCTGAAGATTTGAAAGTGGTTACCTCTTTGGGAGTAGGACGATAGGCTGTTTTCATTATAAGCCTCTCAGCCGAATTTAACTTCAATAAAAATAAACAATAAAATAGACAAACCAGTTCTACCTACTTTCTTGACTTCATGGGCTCTCATAGTTGGCATTCAATGAGTAGTTGTTGGCTTTTCTTAAAAAAGAAAAAGCAGCTCACTCTCCCTTTCTGATTAAATCTCAAGGTGGACTAGGAGAGAACAAGCAGACTTCTATAGAGCAGTGTCTTCCTTTGGTGTCATTTATGATCAAGAAAAGAAAACTTTTGACTGGACACAGTTCCGTATCATATCCCGTTTGGACAAGAAGTCAGATGAGAGCCTGGAACACTATTTTTATAGTTTTGTGGCTATGTGCCGAAATGTCTGTCGTCTGCCTGCGTGGAAAGATGGTGGTGAGAAAACTCTTTGTCAGTATATTGTCAGATGAGACAAGGAAAGAACATGCTAATTTTCAAATTGCGTAATTACTTTTGGTATAACTATAAAGGTAGAGTCTATCTGAGGAATTTAGGTAAAGACAAATAGGTTTTTAGAAATTCATGAACTTCTAATTGGGTCCACTTTCTTAAAATAAAACATCTCTCCCAAAATGATGTCACTCCAACAAAAGTTGAAATTCAGATTAAAACTTCAAAGACATATTGAGAGATTACTATTAACTACTTTATCCAAAGTAAAGTTTTTTTAAAAGTCAACTTTGAGATTTATCCTACTCTGAACTCTGTACCTTCCTTATATTAAATCTTAATGACTTTAAATGTTGTCTTATAACTACAGAAACATAAATGGCTATCATTTAAATATCCTCTGATCCAATAGAGAGCCCTCTTGAGAAATCTGTTCCTAGTTGGCATTTGTAACAGCTTCTTTCCAGTCTCTCTTCAGCCTCATATTTTTAGATAAACTTGCTCTAGACTACGTGACCATATTTTAGGAAAGCTAAAATAAACATTGAGCCTATCCAGGGTGGTTTCAGGGCTGATGAAAACATGCACAGACATTCCAGCCTTTTCCCCTCCACCCCCATGTGGCATGGTTTAAGTGTTTTCATTCAGGCCAGGGAGCTGGCTATGTTGGAAAGATCTGGACCTTGGAGCCACGTTAACAAGACCTGGATTTAAATCCAGGTTCTGCCATCTTGAGCAAGGTAGCTTATCTGAGCCTATTTCCTCATCCCTGAAATAGGCATGATGATGGTAAATGGTAGGATTTTTGTGAGAACTAATAACATATGTGAAGCGCCTAGTATAGAAGCCACATAGTATATGCTTATTTAAAGGGAACTAATATTATTTCTAGGACTGGAGCTTTCATGCTTTTCTTTCACCCTCCCTGGATGTGTTCTTGTCTCATAAAAACTTTCCATTCTCTTTAGCTTCCCATTTTAGCAAGGGCGCACACACCTAAAACTACTATGCTGAGGAGCCAGGGAGTTAAAGTATAAGACCAAATATACAGTGGCTCAGGTGGCAGGGAGTGTCCAAGGGCCACCTTAAGTGATAGGCTCTGTGTTTCCCTTTCTGTCCAGGTCCCCCAGATGCTGCCATCTACATCGAACCCATCACTGAGGAACGGGCTGCAAGAACTCTGTACCGCATTGAACTGTTACGGAAGGTCCGAGAGCAAGTGCTCAAGTGTCCTCAGCTGCATGAACGCCTCCAGCTGTGCAGGCCCAGCCTCTACCTCCCAGTCTGGTGGGAGTGTGGGAAGCATGATCGAGACCTGCTCATTGGCACTGCCAAACACGGGCTGAACCGCACTGATTGTTACATCATGAACGACCCTCAGCTGTCCTTCCTGGATGCCTATAGAAACTATGCCCAGCATAAAAGATCTGACACTCAGGCACCAGGAAGTCTCTGTTGCCTTTACCAAACCAACTCCAAATTGTATGAATCTCTTACATATACTCAAATAAGTAGGACTTCAGAGTCCCTTGAAAATGAACCTGAGAATCTAGTGAAAATAGAAAGCAGAGATGATCATCTCGGTCTGCCTGATGTGACTTGTGAAAATTTGATTTCTAAAGTTCAGGATGTCATTTCCATCAACCGTGATGAAAGTCTGCTGCCTGAGTCCTTGGAGAGTGTGATGTATGGCAAGAAGGTGCTCAGCCAAGAACCAGGCTCTTTCCAGGAGAGCCCAAGTACCAGTACAGAATCCAGAAGAGATGCTGCTGCCATCTCGGCAAGCCAAGATGGGAATTGCCAGCCTGGTGGCCAAGAGGCAGAAGTAGCTTTAGGCCCTTCTTTTTTGAGTAGCTTAGAAGCTAGAGTAGCTCAAGTGAACATTAAAAATGGAAAACGTTTGTTGATGTCTACTTCAGAGGAAGGGGAGTTCTGCTGCAGTGTGGCAGGGCCAAGACCTGAAGGCATCGGGCAGCTAGAAACCAAGTGCTTAGCTTCCCCTTCCTTGGATCCAGGAGGCGAAAGTGGGTTTGTAGATATGTGCAATCTTAGTGTCTGTGACTCCAAAAGAAACCTGTCAGCAGATCAGCAATTAATTGATTTATTAGAAAACAAAAGCATAGAGAGCAAATTGATTTTGAGTCAGAACCACAGTGATGAGGAGGAAGAGGAAGAAAATGAGGAAAACTTAGCTGTGGCAGCAGACATGAGGGAAAGGCTGGAGGTATTACATCTCACCGAGCCCACTACTAACATCCTAAGGGAAAAGAGCCGAGGCTTCCATGTAAACGCAGCCAAGAAAGGAGGCCTGGAGGTGGTGAACCAGACTCCTGGGCCTCAGAGGGCTTTCCCTCCCGCAGCCTGTCAGTGTCACTGTAAACACATGGAAAGGTGGACACATGGCCTCGAGAATGATGACTTTGAAATGGAGAAACCCGAGGCTTATAACCCAGACCTGTACAAAAGCAAAACCAATATCACCGTGGAGGGGGAGCCCACCACTGTTCCATCAGAACCGTTCAAAGTGAAGCATGAGCTTTTAAAAGAACCTTGGAAAGAAAGTGCAGAGGGGAGAAAAGGTTTCCCCACATATCTTCTTGAAGGAAGTGAGCTGAAATCAGAAGACACGGATTTTGAGAATAAAGATGATTATGATAGAGATGGAAACTGCCATATTCCAGGTATAGTATGTAGGATCTTGTGGTGTTCTGGATAAACCGGTTCTCACATGATGGGGAGCTTGGGGAGAGGGGTGTTCAGTAGTTTTACAGCTTTTGAAACAGACCTACCTACCCTCGCCATGTGTTTAAAACCAAAGGTCACAGGCCTTGGTATGAAGATGAGACAGAGTAGCTTATGAACTGTGGTCATTCTAGAAGATTGAGGGTGATTGTAGACAATCACGACACCTTTGCTACATCAGCCATGTGATTTGGGCAGGGGCTTGTGTGCCTTTATATGGTAGATGCTGAGTATGGCATCAAGAGGAAATAGTTTGTTCTTCCACTAGATAAGGTGCTTCAAAATGGTTAAAGTAGAACAGCCTTCAGGATCCTGCAATTTAATATACGTGCAGTTGATTTTTCAGGAACTCAACAAAATATATATAAGTTTGATCTTTGTTAAGGTGAGCAAAAGTAAAGCTCCATTTGTCAAGTCATCATCAAAACCCTGTGGTTTAATGTCATTGCATTTGGTTTAGATTCCTTTCAGTAACTCAATAGAAACCGAAATAACAAAGTTTACAACAAAAAATAAGTAGATTTGATCTTTTTAAATAGGGAAATCTTAGATAAGGGTTCAAGTTAGAAGGAATTTCAAAATGTTAATAAAAGAATCTAGATGACCCTGCGATTCCCCATGCTTTGCAAAAATATATATACAATGATTAGGGATCCTGACCAACAGTAACTAATGAGTTTTACCTGTTGTTTTTATTTTCTTAGATCCAAGAGGGCATATTAGGGTAAACAAAAATAGTTCCATTTGTCCTTGTCATTGTCAAAAGAAGACCAAAGAACGACTCTGTTCATGGTCCACTGCTGGGTATGGTGCTCAGGGGTGTGGACAGGCACGGCCTCTCCTTTCTGGGGCAGTGATTTTACATTAAAGAGGGAAAGAGAGAGGAGCTAAGCTAAGCTCCCTTGAGTTATCTGGCTTCTTTTTATTTTTAAACTTCCCCCTTCTTGGTTTTAGTCATTGTGATTATTGACTGTCTTGGGAAGGGTTTTAAACCCAAATGAAAATTTACACACTAGCTAAGATAAGGACCAAGAAGCTGACTTGAAAGTAGCTTGCCAGGTGTAGTGGCTCATGCCTGCAATCCTAGCATTTTGGGAGGCTGAGGTGGGAGGATTCGTTGAGGCCAGGGGTTCGAGACCAACATGGGCCACACAGTAAGATCCCGTCTCTACTAAACAGAGAAAAAATTAGCCGAGCATGGTGGTGCATGCCTATAGCCCCAGCTACTCAGGAGGCTGAGGACAGGAGGATCGCTTGAGCCCAGGAGATAGAGGTTACAGCGAGCTATGATCACACCACTACACTCTTTTCCAGGCAACAGAGCAAGACTCTGTCTCAGAAAAAGAAAAAAAATAAGAAAGTAGCTTAATAGAATAGTAGCCCCAGCTAACCCAGAAGGAGCCGGTTTATAACCATGCCCAATCCACCTCACTCCAGGCCACAAAGGATCACTGCCATGTGTTGAATTATAAAACCCACATTGCTTTTTGAACCCTATTGTAGGGAAATCACCAAATAATAAGTTCTTGGAAACCCAGACAATCAAGTGAGTTCAGGATCCAGGTAAGCATGGTTTAGAGGAGAAGAAATGTTCTGAATGGATGTCCTTTTGTGGCAGTGTCAGCCTTACTAAGTGACGATGGAGGCAGCAGTGACCCTGATAAGCTTTAGTGAGCATCGTGCGTACGCATGGGTGGGAGTCTCTTGCACAGATGCTTTTAAAAGTGCTTTTGCAGACCTTGAAAGGGATCCTCCGCACATACGAGGTATGGGATGGGTGGGCAGGGAGGGTTAGCCCTGCATTCGAGACTATAAATCTCCCGTCCTAAAGGAGCAGTAATTAACTGATATACACTGGTCAGGACCACCCCCAGGTGTCCTGGCTTTTTTTCCAGGGTTTTCTCTCACACATCATTTTGCTTTTTCTTAAAACTCCTTTGTTTAAAACCTCTCAGTGGTACTCCCCGTTGAATCTAGAATAAAATCCAATTTTCTGTCCTGGCCTACGGGGCTCAGCATGATCTAGATAATTTCTGCCCCTCCAGCCTCATCTGTGTACTTGGTTCCTGGCCAGCATTTAGTTGCTTAGCATGTCCAGAATGCCCTTCCCATTGCCTCCTCCCCTTCGTGGGTGTTCCCTCCTCCGAGGGGCTCTCTCTACCAGCCTACCTGAGTAGGTCTTCCCTACTATTCCCTACCATGGCGCCTTGTTTCTTTCCCTTTATGGCATTTATCAAGGCTTATAATTTTAGTTATTCCTTTATTGTTACTGCTTTCCTTGCTGTCTTCCCACATGAGAGTGTAAGAACCTTGAGGGCCAGGGCCACGTCTGTCTTGTTTATCCCAAGTCCGCTGGGCCTAGCAAGGTCCTGGTAATGGTAAGGGGTCTCTGCAGCTCTCTAGGAGATTTTTGCATGTTCAGAAGTGAAATTTTCCCGTTTCAGAGGATAGATAGTCTTTGTCAGTTCACCGAGAAAGAAGTCCACAGCTTTTCCTGCCTTGGGCATTTCACTATCATCTGTTCACTCCTTGCTGTTACTAGGCGAAGTGGATCTTTGAAAATCCCTTTACCATTGATACTAAACTTTCACCATTACTGAGGCTTGAAAGAATGAGTTGCATTTCTATTTCTTTCCATCAGTGAAGTAATTGAAATGTTCTAAATTTCTTTGCATCCTTTTTTTTCATGAATCAGGTCTACTTTTCCTTTAAGTTTCATGACTTTTCATCCTTCCTCATTAATACCACCCTCATGTTACGTCTCATATTTCATAGTCTTCGAGTGTATCAAAGTGTAAGCAACTTTCCCTTCTCCACTGTACTAATAGAAAGCTTCTTTGTGGTCATTCATCTCCTCTTACTCTTGGATACAGGAGAAAAATCTCCTTTCTCTTTTCTTTTTTGTCATTGGGGTGCGAGTGCAGACTCATACTAGAGGGCTCGCCTTCATAGCCCCAGAGCAGGGTTTGCCTTTATGGTTCTAGAAATAGAAGGTATGGTATTAATAATTAGTATTCAATTTAAAATAAATCAGCACATTTATTTTGTGAGCTAATTAAAAAAGCAAAAAGGAAAGACAGATTGGATGTCCTGATCTCTCAGACTACTGTCTCTTCCCAGATTATCCAGGGAAATACTCTGAAGAGGAGAGCAAGAGCTCGACATCAGGCATTGCAGGAGACATTGGGGATGACCTACAGGAGGCTCGGGCTCCCACCATCGCCCAACTCCTGCAGGAGAAAACCCTCTATTCCTTCTCTGAATGGCCAAAGGTACACCCAGAGCTTGCATTTTCCCTCTAAAGCATTCTCAGCTTTGAATCCTTTATTTTAAACCTTTTAGATTGTTTCTGAGCCAACAGACCCAGAAAAATGTTTACTGTCTTTTAAATGTATTAGTTATGTAAACATTTGAACATTAAAGATCTATGCACTTGACTAATTAGACCAGAAGGTGAAAGTATCAAGTTGTTTGCATATTTATAGCACTATGGCTTTAATTTTCATTTTCCAAACTGTGAATTTTATTTTAAGGCTTATAAAGTGAGTGTGTTTGAATGTGCTCTTTTCTAATCAGCTCCTTCTGGTGAGAAAACTGGACTCTTGATCTCGGGGGACTTCGTAAATTTGGATAACTTGGTACTTACTCCTCAGAGCTGTTGTCCTTTTTTCTAGGATCGTGTGATAATTAACCGCCTAGATAATATCTGCCACGTAGTGTTAAAGGGGAAGTGGCCCTCCAGCCAGCAGTACGAGCCCTTGGGCACACTGCCCACCCCAGTATTAACCAGCAGTACTGCTTCTCGGAACAGCCTCTCGGAGCCAGAAACAGCAGAGCATACCTTCAGCAACGGCACGGCATTGGCAGCCCAGATGCAGAAGGTGAGGCTGGAAGAAAGATGTTGACCACAAAACAAAGACGGGGGGCACTTTCTACTTCTCAGTTGAGCTCATTCATTCAACAGAGGTTTACTGAATGGATAGGGGGTTTTGTCAAGCCATTAGTGTTAACTGAGGAATTTAGACTTTATCCTGCAGGCAGTGGAGACCTATTAAAAGTTTTGGAGCAGGAAAACGCATGATGAGAGCAGGGTTTTGCAGCCCAGCTGGAGCGGTATGCAGAACAGGAACACAGAAGGTTCTAGACACTAGGTTAGTGGTAGGGTGGATACAAAGAAAGGGGGGACTTGGCAAGGGTGACTCCGTGACTGATATGTAAGGAAAAGGAGGCACGACTGGATCCGTGTGTTCAACCCTGTCGAACTGAGAAAACAATGGTGGCCGATAGAAATTAGGGAAATCAAGGCAGGAGTGAGCATTTTGGTGGGAAGTGGTGAGTTTTATTGAGATACATTTTTAGCCGGCCACTGGTTCTTACTCTGGACTGCATGTTGGGGAGGGGGACCGTGAAAAGGTAATGATTTGATTTAATTAGAATGTGGCCTGGGTATTGGGATTTTTCTTAATTTCCCAGGTGATTCTGAGGTGTAGGTGAGACTGAGACTCTCTCAGTTATATTTTGCAACTCAAGTGTAGTTCATGGACTAGTAGCTTTAGCAGCACCTGGAAACCTGTTAAAAATGCAGACTCTCGGGCTCTTCCACTGCAGTAGAATCTGCATTTTAATAAGCTGTCCAGGTGACTTGATATGAAAGTTTGAGGAGGCTCGAATTAGAAGAACTTCTAAAAAGATGATTGGAAATAATACAAGGCCCTGGGAAATCAGTCCTGGAGATAGAGCTGGCATTCAACCACCAAAGTGGCGTTCACACCTCTGTTGCCACTTGTGTGTTCACAGGAGAGTTTCTTAGCTCCAGTATTCACAAAGGATGAACAGAAGCACAGACGTCCCTATGAGTTTGAGGTGGAGAGGGATGCAAAGGCTCGCAGCCTGGAGCAGTTCTCTGCTGCCCGTGGGCACCCCCCCATCGTCCTCAATGGCTGGCATGGGGAGTCAGCTATAGACCTCTCCTGCTCGTCAGAGGGGTCCCCAGGAGCCACATCCCCTTTCCCAGTGAGCACCAGCACCCCTAAGATTGGGGCTATTGGTTCACTTCAAGGAGCCCTTGGCATGGATTTGTCTGGAATTCTACAAGCTGGCCTGATCCATCCAGTGACTGGACAGATTGTCAATGGAAGCCTTAGAAGAGATGACGCGGCCACAAGGAGGCGGAGGGGGAGGCGGAAACATGTTGACGGAGGGATGGATCTCATCTTCTTGAAGGAGCAAACACTTCAGGCAGGAATCTTGGTGGGTATATGGTGCATTAAGTAAAAACATTGACGTTTCTACGCTGAGAAACCCTTCCTCATCAGACACAGAATATTTTGGTTTATGGGACTTTTATCCCTATTTCAGTTGTCCTGCTGTGTTTTCTCTCATTAAAAGATACCCTCCATCTTTTCTAGAAATAGTAGTTACTAACCCATTAATGGCCCTGAATCTGCTTACAACCTGGAGCAATGAGCCAGGAAGTCTTGCCATTTCGAATAGAAACAACCCATCCCGCATCGTTTCAGAAGAGCCACTGGTGATTGTACAGGCCAAGCAGGGTGGCAGGGTTGAGTGTGCAGCAGCTTTTCCCCAGGGTCGTGCGGCCGTCCAGGGTCTGGGGGACGGGAGAAGGGGAGAAGGAACAGAAGTCGGTGCTGCCTGAATGGTGATCCTGCTCCGTTGCCTGACGTACTAGGCAACACGGGGCCTGCACGGAGCCTCACTCTGCTCCTCTGTGAAGTGTGGTGTCAGCACCTGCCCAGAGATCATGCAGAGGCAGTAAGGAGAGCACTGTGAACAGCAGCGCAGGTCAGAAACTGTATGCCTGTATCCCCTTTAGACTGTTTAATGCTTAATGTTGTATTTTGATTTTTCCCATTTATTGGATTTTGAGTTCCAAAACAGGAATCGCATTTTGTCTTCTCATTTTAAAAGGAATAATAATAGCTAGTATTTACTGAGTGCCTATTGTGCGTCACACACTGTGTTCAAGGTTTTATATGATTATCCTGTTTGCTCCTACAACAACCCTGTGAGGATAAATTTTATTATTTCCCATTTTGTAGATGAGGAAACTGAGGCTTTCAAGCAGTAAATAATTTGCCCAAGATTATCCAGGTAGTAAATGGCAGAGCAGGAAACCAAACCAAGGACCTTGTTCTCTAGATGCTGAGAGCTTTACTACTAAGTCATATTGTTTGGGATATGTCTTCCTCTTAGACTTTCTATCTAATTTGGGGAACTGAAGTGGCAGATTCTTTCCTTGCCCAATCCTGCAAGCTTTTAAGAAGTTTGTTATGTTTTTTAGAAGTGCAAATCCATGGTTTCTCTGTAATGATCATAGAATTCTAATGAAATGACTGGAAGAAAAAATTTTTTCCCTTGGCTTTAGAGTACTTTTTAAAATTATTTATGCAGACACTTGTTTAGCACTGACGTTGTATTTTATGGGTAGACCCCACTGTAGGCATGGGTAATACAGAGCTGAGTGAGACAGGCACTCAGACTCTAGAGGATGAGCAGATGAGTCAATTGCAGCATGGCGTCTTCTGTTACATGAGAGAGCTGTGACCAAAGTGCTGTGGGGACAGGAGCTGCAGTGACCAGTATTGCCTGGGACAGTGGGCGGTGGTGACAAAGGAGAAACACCAAATCCCAGCATCTGGGATGGGGTTAAAGTTTGCTAAGTAGACAGGGTAGCGGGGAGCAGGCAGGTGGAAGGGATTGCTCAACATGTGCAAGAGCTCATGCCCAGGTCAGCAAGGTGTGTAGAATTCTCATTCAGGCACCTCAGCTGAGTAATGTTAGGGTGGAAGTAGGTGGAAAGATTGAAGGAACACCTTACGTGTTTTCTTTGTAGAAAGTAGTTTTTATTTTGTCGTGACTAACTACACATACTTGTTTTTCCTTCATCCAGGAAGTCCATGAAGACCCAGGACAGGCCAACTTGAGCACCACACACCCAGAAGGGCCAGGGCCTGCTACCTCGGCCCCCGAGCCAGCCGCAGCCACCGGCAGCCAAGCCGAGAAAGCCATTCCCGGCAAGAGTCTGCTTGACTGGCTGAGGCAGCAGGCTGACTACTCCTTAGAAGTTCCCAGCTTTGGGGCAGTAAGTGTTTGTTGGTGCTGCCCGAGATCACTATTTACTTCCTGCTGACTTGTTGCTATTTTTGATAAAAGCATGCTGAGGAAAACCAGGAAGTTGGGAGCTGTTTGAGAGAAATCTGTGCAACTGAGAACAGCATTTTAAAGGGTTTTTTTGTTGTTTTTAAGTTTAAATTTTAGTTAAATTCTTCAGTAATAGAAATGACAGCCATGTCAAAACACTGTGCCAGAGAGTAGATATGCAAGATCTTAAAAGGACAGAACTTGCCTGAGTTCAGCAAAATTTTTGCCTTGTTCGTGCAGAAATTGCCACACAATACCATAACTCACAGGGAAATCTTTAAGTAAGATTTCCTAATCCTAAATTGCATAAACTCTGCCACTTGATGAAAAGTAAGTTAATACGTTACTACGTTTGGCAATTGCAGGGATGGGCATTCTTAGTTTTACAGCTGTTTCTTTGGGACATTTCCTTCGAGTCATCTCACTGCCTTTGACCTAAATCCTTCAGATTAGAAATTTTTAGGAGAGGGCACCTGATATTTTTTCTTGGTTTTTCTTTTCTCACTTGCTCATCTACCCCACCACCATCTTTGTCCTGGGTACACCTAACTACAAGATGTAGGTAGCAAGTGCACAGGAAAAGGAGAACACATTCACAGATGCACACCCTCCAAAGACAGGCAGAACCAGCCAGGCAAGTAGCAGTGGAGGGAGAATCGGCGAAAATGATAAAGAGGAGGTGACTAGGGATTAGCCGTGTCCTGGGAACCTGGCTCAGGTGTCCTAGTCTGCAGGACGGGGGTGGGGAGGGGGTGGCGGGGAAGGCCACACAGCTTGTTTTCCAGCTGAACGCAGGAACGCTGGTGCTTCAAGAAGAGGAAGCCCAGGTGAGAGCCAGGTGGCTATTTTCTTCAGCCTAACCTGGCCAGGTCCTATACAGAGGGCCATGAATGAGAAAAACAGCAAAACCAGCTGCAAAGCACCACCCTTATCAGAAGAATCTATGACAGAATGTTTTATAATTTTGGTCTCCATTTGCTTCCTAGAATTTTTCAGACAAACCAAAGCAGAGGAGGCCACGCTGTAAAGAACCTGGAAAATTAGATGTCAGCTCTCTGAGCGGGGAAGAAGGGGTTCCTGCCATCCCCAAGGAGCCAGAACTGAGGGTAAGGAAGAGGGTTGTGAGCATGAGGCCAGGGGGAGTATCCCGGGTGAGCCACACCTCACACACTTGAGAGAAAGCCCCCAGCTGGGTGACACCTTTCAAGAGGACAAGAAGCCCCCACAGGAAGTTGATAAATACTGAGAAGGGGTGCCGTGGCGATTTTACATGCAGTGAGACTCCCAGTGGTCACTTGTTTTCAACCTTTACCTCCAAAATTGTTTGTTAAACCATTTCCAAAGCTTTTATTTTTTTTCCTATTTATAGTTACAAGAAAAAAGAAACCTTAGCCCTCGTCAGGGTTCTGTTTCCAGTGTTTAACAAACCTCATTATTGGAAGTTTTCATTTCCTTATCTAAGTTTTTCTGGCTACCATTTAAGACATCTCTTCCTAGTGTAGCCTCACTGGCAATGAAAAACAGCTGACTCTGACCACTGCCGTTTTCCTATTATAGAATCATGGGACTGGAAGGGACTTCAAAGGCATCTGCAGAATACTTCCAGTATAACAAATCTGAGTTAATTATAGTTTACAGATGAGTACAAATTTGGACTAGAAAAGTGATAACCTCCAGGGGGCAGTAATAACATTCCGACTTGAAAATGTGTTGAGCTTGGGCAAATTATACATAAATGTGCTCTTAACCTCCTGTGAGTGCATTCTGTCCGAACAAGGAGCGTCTGAAGACCCTCACGGGGACGTGTGCTCTTTGCGGGTTGTTCATAAACTCGAGCTTTCCTGAATACCTTCTGTTAAGTATTCTGCCTAGCTCCATCTTTCCTCGAGTAGGAATTCCCTTCTTGGTGGGATTGCCAGAATGTGATTTCTTTTTTTAGCTCCAAAAGACTGCCCAGCCTAGTTTTCCTCCTCGTGCAGAAAGAAGCTAGTACTTAATGTTCTCCAGAAACTTGTTACTGAGTTTGTCACCTGGATTATGGCTCATCTAGCAGCTCCACAAACGATGGCCGTCCCATGCCCATCCACTACCACAGCCCTTCGGAGGGGACCCGGGCCCTAGGTAGTTTGTCACGTTGGAAAAGCTGCCCTTTTTGTTCTCTCTTGCGTTAGTCCCGGAAAATGTCCCTTCCACCCTTTTATTAGATCTGCTTGTGCAATACAAGCCAGTTCAGCTTCTCTTTTAGCCCATCTGTCTCCTCTCCCCATTACCGCCTCCCACCTTCTCCTTTTATCTCAGTACACAGGGTCTCGACAAGGGAAGACCTCTAGTTCTTGCTTTGTTGTAGTCTGAGCTCTTGCTTTAGAGGCATGTCAAAGAAACCACATGGTTTCCCCCTTGGCTTTCTCATTTCTTTCTCCATGTCTAACAATTTCCCTCATGTTCCTTGGAAATTAATGTCACCCCTCCCCTGCCGACACTGATCTCTTGCCAGAAAACCCATTTCTAAGCTATTCTTGCAAGCCAGCCTCTTCCCAGAGATGTATTTCCCTCCTTTGTTAAATAAACACACTCCCTGCTTTGGAGGCTCTTTTCCTACAGTAAGGAAAGAACAGGAAGCACTTGTGCGCCTGCTCCAGGCTGCTCAGCCTCCCAGCAGGGGTGGCTGGTGTGTCTCCCACACCTCCTCGGATGCTGGCCTTCGAGGGTGTACTGTACCCTTTTTCTTTCCCATCCTCTCAGTCCATTCAAGCTGCCATAACAGAATACCGCAGACTGGGGGAGGCGGGCGGGGAAGATTATAAACAACATAAATTTACTTCTCACAGCTCTGGAGACCAGAAAGCCCAAGATCAAGGCACCAGCAGATTCAGTGTCTGGGGAGGGCCTGTTCCGCTCAGACAGCCGACTTCTCACTATGTCCTCACATGAAGAACAGGAGGACCAAGCTCTTACAAGGTCACTAATCCTATTCATAAGGGCTCAGCCCCCATGACCTAATCACCGCCGAAACCCCACATCCTATTATCATCACCTTAGGGGTAAGATTTCAACATATTAATTTGAAGGGACACAAACATTTAGTCCATAGCAGAAACCCTACCCTTTCTTTTTGAAATAGATTAAAAATCCTACAAGGAATTCTTCCTTTCTTCCTTTGAGCTCACAGGGCCCGTCTGCCGTATGTGTTGTGGTTTGGCTGAGCAAGGTTCACAGACTTAGCCTAACACAGGCTGCACGTTAGGCCATGGGATTCAACTTTAGAATGCCCGGTACACAGTGATTGCTCATTAAATGTATGTATACACATATATAATATAGCTTATATGAGTTATATATGTATCTATCTGTTTCACATATACATGTATAGTTTTTTGTTTTTTGCTGAGCCAAACAATTTGACAGTAAATTGTAAACACGACACATCACTCCTAAGTACGTTAGTGTGCATCTCATAAGAACGTTTTCCTACATAATTATTGCCATTATCACACATGCATGTCAATAGTATCTAATATCTAGTCCATATTCAGATTCAACCAATTGTCCCAAAAATGTCTTTCAGCATTGATTTTTGTTCTGTTTTATTTTGTTTTGGTTTTGGGATTTGTAAATGAGGAGCCACACATTGTATTTGGTTTTAGGTCTCTTTTTACCCAGTGAATATCTATTGAATGAACCTACTAACCTTCCCGGGAGGAGAAAGGAAGCTGTGGTCACCACCTTCTCTTAACTCCACCCGAGAGTTAAGTTTTAGAGTTGTGATAACTGCTACCATGCATAGATGAAGATACTCTCCTTGGGCTGGAATGCCCACTTAATCAACTAGAAAAGCAGATTTGCCTCCAGTGTTGCCTGAACACAAGGAGCCTCCTTTTCCTTGCTTCCTTTGCCTTCTCCCCAGGCCGCCTCTGGAAGAGGAAGCAGATTTGCTCCCAGGGTATAATTACCAGGAGGGAGAGCTGCCAAAGCCCGCAGTGGCCGCTGTGTGTGGTCGCCAAGCTGCTGGGAGGGGCACTTGCCTGGGGTGGGCAGCAGCTGGTGGTTGGAGCGACTCCCCTCCACAGGAAGTGGTTAAAGCCAACTTCCTGTGCCAGCATTCCTCTTGCTCTGCTGTAGGTGACAAACTGTTCTCTTCACCTCTGGGACCTTTCTGCTGCTATTCTCTAGATCCGAAGGGAAAAGAAGGCCAGCTGAGAACACTCGTGGTTCTCAGCAAGGGCAGGGAAAGGATGCTTTTTGACATCCAGATGCCTGAGGAGTGCTACTGAAGCTTAGCGGGCAGGGCCAAAGAGGCCAGAAGTCCTGTTGGGGGTGTAAGATGGTCCTAGATGCCCTGAAAAGGGACTCAAAATAAAGCATGTTAAAGGAGATCTGATTTATAGCAGATTGCTTGAAAATAAGAAGGCATTATTCATCAAGCTCTGGGCTTGTTTTTTTCCCAAAAGAAAGACTTCTGAGATGGAACATGCCCCTCTCACTGGAGAATTATGGGGGAGAGTTAGGGAACATTTGTGGGTATGGAGGAAAAAGACAGCACCTTCGCCTGGCTCTTGGTTATGGGTGGGCTGCGGGAAGAGTGCTCAGAAAGGCCTGTGGTTTGAGTTGTGGTGGAGTTGTGGTTACCCTGGTCAGGCCCTGGGCCAAGGTAGCATGCCAGTGAGAGCCTGAGACAGCTCAGTGTAGATAGAGTGACTGGCCCAGAATGAGGTGATTCGCACTGATGAGCTCAAGACAGACTGGTGAGAAATCGTCCTTTTAGCCTGGCCCCAGTAAATAGGAACCAGCCAGGAATTACTCCCCAAGTGACCGTCCCCAGAGCAGTTGTCCAGCACACTCCAGGACAAACCAGCCTAGCAAATTGCAAGTGGCTGGTCCTGTTGGGAAGGAGGGAGGGGTGTGGTGTGCTGTGGTGTGGAAAGAGCCCTGGGCTGGGAGCCGTAGGCCCTGGATTCTCACTTGCTCTGTTCCTAATCAACTGTGCCCCCGGGGAGATCCCTGCCCCTCTCTTTGTGAAAAGGAAGGGGACCAAACATCCAAACATGGCAGGTTCAGGGGTTTCTTCCAGCTCTGTGATACCATGAATAAACCAAGGCTCTTTGAGAAGAATTTTCTGCACAAAGGTGCCATCATAAAGCTTTTCATCTGTGATGAAGTGGATTTTCTTGAATATTCTTGCAAAAAATAACTATTTCTGGGGACTGGGAAACATTCATATACACATGATTAGTTGAGATAATGCTGATGAGCCTTTAGTTTAGGACCTGATAACATGGTCAGGGCTGCTTTCATGGTAGCTGGCATTTCTTCTGTGGCTCGCCCTGGTCTCGCCACCACTTTCATTGCCGTCTGGAACTGCCAGTCCCCTTGCTCAGCACCCCACCACCATGGGGACTGGCGCAGCCCAGCTGCTGCTCATTTTGGGGCCCGCCTCACACGTGTCCCCACAGCTCATAAGAACCTGAAACCAGTGCCACCAACTAACCTAACCCTACGATTGCCCCTTATGCAAAAATCTGGTGGGTTTTCTAAGTATTTTGCCTTTTTAATAGTTTTGGGAGAAGAGAGGCGATGAAACCAGTGGGAAATGCCACAGCACCTGAAATAAAGTTCAAAAGTAGTGTCCTTGGGAAGATTATAAAGAGATTCTTAACTGTTCTCAGGCCTGGTCACCAGTCTCAGCACTTAGATATCCTTAGCTTCCCTGACTTCTTTCTCCACATTTTCTAGGGCTCCAGGCCTTCGTAAGAGGGGTTTTCGGGTGTCTCTCAGTGAGACCTGCATCTCCTTTCTTGCCCCAAGAGTGCTCTGTTGAGGAGTGCAGCCGGCTCCCTGGCTGTAGGCTGGCGGAGCTGCTGCTTGTCGGATCTCACCCCGCTCACTCCAGACTCTTGCAGGAAGGGAAGGCATTTGCGCAGAGGAGAATTCTGAAAAGGCAACAGCTGCAGCTCATAGAGACGTGCCAGCAGCTCTCCCACCTCGTGTCATTGTATAGGCTCCATGTTCCAGCCCTCCTGGTAACCTGTGTCCTCAGTGGGATCCAGTGATAAAGGATCCCTTGAGGCCATTCTGAACATCTTAGCCTCACCATTGCTGCGATCAAAGGGAAGCGGGATGAAATAACTCCGACTTTGTATCAGGAACCATAAGAAGGAGATGCCTGGGCAGTGAGGGCCTCTTCACTCCAGTGTGGCTTAGAAAGGGCAGCTGATGGCATAGCACCAACAGGAAAGGGCTTTTTCTTCATACAGTACTCCTCTGTAGGAGAAAACACTGAGACTGCTGAACAGCACAAGTGAAATGTGTTCTTTTATAATGCGGTGGACGTGTATTACTTGATAAGCTAACTAATGATAGTAAAGAGTGGAGAGCAATGGAGAAAGGTGTGCAGTTATCTAGGAGCCCAGGGATTGCAGACACTGAGTCCTAAGAGTTACTCCCTTTCTGTGGGGAAAACATTTCTTTCTTTATATGGGGATGATTCACATCTTTGAAACAAATTCAGAGATAGATACATCGTAATTGCAATGGTTTGTTTACCTGTGTGCAGTTAGACCAGACGCTCCAGAGAAGTACACGGCACATCTGCATGGTCCTACAGAGCTCCCGAGCCGCATTCTCAAAGGAGGGAGCGTGCATGGCTGCAGCCTGTGCTTTCCTCTCCACGAGCTGTCTCCTGCTCGCTGTTGCTGTCAGAGCACTCTGCTTCCTTTGTGTAGCCTTCATCCTGATGGGTGATGGGGAGGTGTCCACGGCACAAGGCCAGATGACTTGCGTGCAGCACTGTTGGCAGCCCAGGCCCCATCACGGTGCAGACCGTGCGGGGCAGAAGTGCTTTCCTGTGGAGCTCTTTGCCAGTCAAGAAAATTGGGCTGAGTACGGTAATGCTCACCTATAGTCCCAGCTCTCGGGAGGCTGAAGCAGGAGGATGGCTTGAAGCCAAAAAGAAAATTGTAGGTTAAATCTCCAAATAGAGGAAAAATAGGCAGTCTCCCTTAAGGGAAACCAGAACATCAGTTATTTTGGTGGCAGTTCCTCTAGAGCATCCTTCATTTCTTCAGCAAATGTGTACACATCCCATTACATTCAGAGAGTCACCCTCCAGGGGTTCAGGACCCAGAGGGGAGCAGGGCACACACACACAGTGAACAAATAGTGCCCCTTGTGCAGGCACTGCTTCCTGTGGGCCTGGTGATGTAGTAAATACTTCCAGTCACTCTGAAAGACAGGTTCCATTGTCATTCTCACCAAACTCTGAGAGGTTACTTGACTTGTCCTCACAGCCAGGAGGGTGCAGAGTCAGAATTTAAGCTCAGGTCTGTCTGACTTCAAAATTCTGCTCTGCTTTGTCGTTTCAATAAAAACCTTCCTGTGTTACGAGGAAGGCAAATGTTGCGATTGGTCAAGGGGTTGCAGCCACGGAGTCTCTACTGGGACTGGGGCATCCCTAGTAATGGTCTCCAGCTCCCAGCTCTCGGCCAGCTTCTCACAGGCCAGTCACCAGTTTTGCTGGTGAGTGTGTTGGGAGCACTGCTTGGTGGTGACAGGCGCCCTGGTTGTGCCCATGCCATCAAATGTTCTTGGAGAAGCCCTTCAGGTACAGGTGGGCCAGAGAGCTGCACAAGTCTGAGCCAGTGGGTAGAAAGCACCCCTCCCACCAGGGACTCTTCATGGATCTGGGGATGGGCTAGGCCAGTGCAAAGCCCCAGTCATCACCCCCAGCTGACCACCTGCCTTCCAGTAATCTTGTATTTCTTTATCCTTTTTCAGGGGTTTCTCCCAGAAAATAAGTTCAATCATACCCTGGCTGAACCTGTCCTTCGAGATGCAGGCCCCCGCAGAAGGGGGAGGCGGCCTCGGAGTGAACTCCTGAAAGCTCCGGCCATTGTAGCGGACTCTCCCTCCGGAATGGGGCCGCTGTTCATGAATGGACTGATTGCTGGGATGGACCTGGTAGGACTTCAGAGCATGAGAAATATGCCAGGCATCCCCCTGACCGGACTGGTTGGGTTCCCGGCCGGCTTTGCCACGATGCCAACAGGCGAAGAGGTCAAAAGCACCCTGAGCATGCTGCCCATGATGCTGCCAGGCATGGCCACTGTGCCCCAGATGTTTGGTGTTGGGGGCCTCCTCAATGCACCCATGGCAACCACCTGCACTTCCACTGCTCCGGCGTCTCTATCAAGCACAACGAAAAGTGGTACAGCAGCCACCGAAAAGGCTGCAGAAGATAAGCTGAGTAGCCATGATGTGAAAACAGACACTTTAGCTGAAGACAAGCCTGGGCCAGGTCCATTTTCTGATCAGTCCGAACCTGCAATAACTACTAGTAGTCCTGTGGCTTTTAACCCATTTCTCATCCCAGGAGTGTCTCCTGGACTCATTTACCCATCCATGTTTCTCTCCCCTGGCATGGGCATGGCTCTGCCGGCCATGCAGCAGTCCAGACACTCTGAAATAGTAGGTCTGGAGAGCCAGAAGCGGAAGAAGAAGAAAACAAAAGGAGACAACCTGAACCCCAACCCAGAGCCTGCCCCCAGCTGTGAAAAGGAGCCCGGCAGCGATCAGAACTGCACTGAATCCAGTGCCCTGGTACCCCCAGAGAGAGAACTTGTGGCACAGGCTGGGGAAGGGAAACTCAAAGACTCCAACGACACCAATTAGAACTTTTTTCATTAAGAAATTATTGTGACTTGTAAGTTTCTTATCCCATAAAGGTTTGTTACTCCCTCACTTCACCTTCATGAGAACCTGTGTTTCCATAAGTAAGATTACCTACCTAATTTCCTGTCCGAGAACTATGGTGACAGATGTTAATAGTCGCAGGGTCTTACCACTTCGTTAGATAAGTGTCGTCTACCTAGTCTAGGAGGCACAGAATTCTCATTCTGTTATCCAGTTGTTCATTCCAGCAATCGTAGTTAATACAGTACTTGGTGACACGCCCTACCCCCTTCTCTTCCAAGTTTCCCACTTATTTGAGGAAGAAAATGGCAAAAGAAAGCCGTCTAGCGATTTACCATTGAAGGGTTGAAGAACAGAGACAAAGAGGAGCTCTTTTTTTCTATGAGCTGGATTGAATAGGAAGAATGTGACAGGGGAACCAAAAAGCACAGAAAAGGAAGTGCTGGTGCGTATCTTTGAGTTAAAGTATTTCCCTATTTTATCATGGTTACTAAGTAGTATAGACAGAAGTATGTAACTAATGGTTGAAAATACACATTCATTTCTTTGTGGAAAACAAAACCCTTACTGGTAGTAATATAATTTCCCCCCTTCATGGTTTTTCAGACACCTGCAACAAGAAGAAATGCTGAGTGACGAGGCATTATTTCATATATACATGTTGTCCCTCTCCCCGGTTAAAAAATGACTCTCGCCATGAGAAAGCTTTACCCACCTCGAGTATTGCTGGCGACGGGTGGGGCGAGGGCCCGCACCCCGTAGAGCTGCTCGCTGCCTCACAAGCACACAGAGCACTCTGCTCACCTTTGCTTGCAGATTTCTCTAGCCACCGACATGCCTCTCTGTGTCTGAGGAACACCGGGACCTGATGGGTTTTTGTTTTGTGCTTTCCTTCACCAAGAATAAGGCTCTTTCTGGAGCCTGCCAGAAGACAGTCACTCAACACTTTGACACTAACTGGGCCCTTTCATCAAGGCTGAGGCTGCCGAAATACGTGCACCACCCTTTAGGATACAACTGTGAAAAGTTATTTTTTTCTCTCCATTATTTCTCTGTTCAGCTTGTATCTGGCAGTTGGACCCAAATTCCAAATTCTCAGTTAGTCGAGACTATGTTGCAAGTCACCGTTTATTTTCTCTTCTTCCTCAGTTTCCCCGCGTTCGGATACTGAGCTGGGAAGAACCTGGCTGAGCAGCACTTCCCTGTTTTGTTCGCCTTCCCACTCCCGCTACCCCCCTTCTGATGGTCGTCTTCACAGATAGTTCACACGCCGAGACTTGAAATAAGCTCATGGTTCAGTAGTCTGGGGGCACAGGGCTGCGTAGGACCGCTGGAAATGGTGCAAGTGTTACTAGTACCAGTTTCACTTTTTGTTGTCACAATTTACTGTATTTTTACTTTTTCTGTTACAGTTTTGCTAATTTATCAGAAGGTCCAAAAGTCTGACATAACTATTCATTTTGCATTATTTATTTATGATGCTTTTGTCATTGTCTTTTATACATTTGGGATTATAAATTATGTAAATGTTAAAATGAGCATCTCAAAGAAGTCTGTTAAATCGTGACCGAGAAAAATCAATCAGCTGTATTTTTAAAAAGTGAGTCCCAGTTTTATGAATCAGAGGTATAAGCCAGAAACTCTATAACTGATCATATAAGAAGAAATTATCTGATAGTTGAACAAATCCTATTTAATGACATCTTTGTAGCATAGATGGTCTGTAATGCTGGCAACAGATTTCTTAGAAATGCTGCTCTCTCTATTTAACTAACATTTTGTTCAGTTTTGCCTCCAGTGGAAGCAGAAAGGGTTTTTTCAGCTATTAAATCCTAAAAATCAATATAATTTATTTATGTAAAAAAAATCACTCAATCAATATATTTTTGAACCTTTTAAGTACTAATTTTCTTTTTATCAAGTAGGAAAAAAATGTATTTGCCCTAAATCCTTAAAATACAAATGCTATAAAAATTCCTGTATCTTGAAAGCCTTACTGCAAATGAGTATTATAGACATCCAGCAGTGTCTGGTTCTCCTTGTTGTCGTTGTGTTGTTGTTGTTGTTTTGTATGAAAAAGCTGCTTTCCCCGGGTTCCACTTATAACCTCCAGTAGGTCACAGGGTTCAATGTGGATCTGATTTAAAAACCCACCAGCATGCTCAACCCCTTGTTATACCTTATCGAATCTGTATGTTAATTCTCTGGGTATTTAGGCTTCTATTTGACTGCTGTTGTGACCCTGTTTGCAAAATGAAAATGACACTCTGTGGATTATTTGCTCTGTAAGGCATAAGTGCTGCTTATGATTATTTTGACGTTTCCAAGAGCAAAAGCCAAATCTAAACTCTCTTCAGCAAACTTGAGCCTTTTCATCTAATTCCATGTCACTCACAGCCATAACTTTCCTTGATCATTCTTCACTCCATGTCTTCCATAATAAATTGTCTGTGGTCTTGATCCTGGATTTAAAAGAAAAAAAAAAGTTTAAAAGTCACATTTGTATTTGAGGAATTCAGTAGCACGTGGGTGTCTGTCGTTGCCTGGCCATGTTATGTGTGCATCTTGGGCACACTAGGAATCGATCTGCTGTCTTTCCCAGGTGCCTGACCCTGCTAGGCACCCGAGGCAGAACACCTGGCTAAAACACACCATAGAAGGGGGTTGGCAGTACAGTATCCTGTTGCCTAGACCCGGTGCCTGAGCACTCCCAGCTGGTGCCTCACCAGTGCCACTTAGCCCCATGCCAGATGTCCCACCTCACATCACACACCCTGGACTGATGGGGGACTAGACTTATGTGAGTTGGAGCAGGCCCATAAAACACAGGAACACCATGGTAGCTGGGGTTCTCAAGGCTTTTTCAGAACGTTGTGGTCCTTAGCTTTGGAAGTATGGCTTCTTAACCCCAGAAGGGCTGTATCAGAAAAGTTATCAACAAGGCTGGCGGGAAGGTGCTGACCCCTCACTTAAGACTGAGCGGGAGACCCAGCCTAAATTTGTCGGTTCCTGCTAGGAGCCAACAGATGCATAAATGACCTGAAGGATGGATGGGGCATTGTT
>RJWJ010025764.1:0-23567 GCA_004363605.1 Indri indri | reverse complement strand
AAATGGGCAGGGTACCGGGGGAAGAACAATGGAGGGGCAGCCGGATGAGTGGCCAGGGAAGACCTCTTGGAGGAGATAGTTGAGCTAACACCTGCAGGATGAGTGAGTCAGGCAAAATGTGGAGGAAAACGCTTCAGGCAGTGGGAACAGAACGTGCAAAGGTCCTGAGGTAGGTACCTCAGGTCTATCTGAGATGCTTACAGAAAGCCAGTGCAGCTGGAGAGATTAGCAAGGAGTGGTGGGGAGTGAGGCTAGAGAGGCAGGCAGGGATCAGACCACACAGGGCCTCAAGGGCCAGGCCAAAAGTATGGGTGTTACTCTGTGTGCAATGATATGATCTGAATTATGTCATACATTTTTTAAGAGATTGAGCCAGAATTATGAAGCTACAGACTCCCAGAGATTTGGGAGGAAATCCAGTGTCTTTTGTCATGAGGCATCAGGAGATTCATCCCTGAGCTGTCCAAACTGACCATCCTGAGGGAGCCCATATCTGCCCAGTGTGGGTTCTGAAGTGGGGTAGAGACAAGAGAAAGGAGGGCCGGAGCTGGGGGGCTCCCTGCCTCACACAGGCTGCCCCTGTACACACTCAGAGCCTTCTCTGAGTCCCACAAACCCCAAGCAAGAGAAGCAGGCAGAGAGTTGTTAGCCTATTTGACAGACAGAGAAACCGAGGCTCAGAGAAGCTGGCCCGTTCATTCATCCAGCATTTACTGTACACTGGGTGGAGACAGGGAGGTACAGGATTGGGGAGACACGCCCCAGCCCTCAAGCATCTCAGACTAGTGGGACAAGATGATGAGGGGCATGTCCTAGGTCAAGGCTTTGTTTCCAGACACCTCTGGGTTTGAGTCCCAGCCCTGCCGCTTTTGTGGAGAACTAACTTAACTTCTCTGAGTTGCACTTTCTTCATCTCTAAATGGCGATGAGGTGCTGCTGCTGCTGTTGATGATGATGATGATGACGATGATGAGGATGGCTCGCTGTACAAGGGTGCTCAGCAGTGGGGGGTTGGTGGCTGTGGCCGCAGCCTTCTGACTCAAGTTGTAGTGTGATTTACAAGACACACCCACTCTCTGCATCTCCGGCACTGTTAGTTCTCCCTTACGTGAAACCCAGGCTGGCCAAGTCCGTAGGCAAACGCCACCAGAGACACTTACAGATGTACAGAGCCAACCTGTTGCACTTCTAGAAAAGGATGCCCACTGGCAGCAATGTGTGCCCAGCGGGTACAAAAGAGGCAGGAGACACTCAGAGGGAGAGTAGCAAGAGCACAGTGCCCATAAGCCAAGTGCACCCCTGGGAATGAAGGAAAAGGTCCTATTGGCACAGACATACCAGCTCTGACATGCTCAACTCTGATTTACGAAGCAGACAGCACAGGCCTCATACTGGACATTGAAATCTGCGGGTAGCTGGACCGAAAAGGAACAGAGTCGAAACTGAAACATCTGCAAACATGTCTTAAAGTAAATACAGCGCTTAGCCTTCGGAAACCTCTCACGCATTCATGACAAGGTTTGCTCACATGCATAGTTTTGGTAGCATGTTGTCAAGAAACTTTACCCTCCCACTGAAACGAAAACTTCAGAATGAGGTTATAAATGTCTCTCTGCCTGCCTTCATTCTAGTAAAAGCATTGTAAAGGTTCCATTTTTTGGTAAAGAAACAAAACCAAAAAAAATCCATATTTTATTGTCTCAAACAAAGTGTAAATAGTTGCTAAAATCTAGATACACCCTATTGGTAGGAAAATGGTATGAAATCTGAGAAAGGTAGAAAAAAACTGCGAATAGTTGGTGCAATAGTAAATGATGATGATGACAATAGTACATTATGGAATAGTCACACATACTAGGCATAGTGCTGTCTGACATATTTCATCGCACTTAATCCTCGTGGTACCCCTATGATAGATGTAATATCATCCCCACTTTATAGATGAGGAAATTAAGGCACAGAAAAGTTGGGTGATGTCCCAAGGCCACATGGCCACTAGGCAGCAGAACCAAGATTCACACCCAGGTCTCTCTGGTCTCCAAGCCTATGAACAGAAACTCTGCCTCTTCCTAAACCACTGGTTCTCCGCCTTTTGTGAATCACAAGGCCCATCAAGAGTCTCATTAAAGGCTAAGCGCAGTGGCTCATGCCTATAATTTTAGCACTCTGGGAGGCCGAGGCGAGAGGATGACTTGAGCTCAGGAGTTCAAGACCAGCCTGAGCAAGAGTGAGACCCTATCTCTACTAAAAATACAAAAAAATTAGCTAGGCATGGTGGCATGTGCCTGTAGTCCCAGCTACTCGGGAGGCTGAGGCAGGAGGATTGCTTGAGTCCAGGAGTTTGAGGTTGCTGTGAGCTAGGCTGATGCCACGGCACACACTCTACCCCAGGCAACAAAGCCAGACTCTGTCTCCAAAAAAAAAAAAAAAAAGAATCTCATTAAAGGTCTATCTCTGAATGTATACATTAACATCAAATTTTACATGCGACTTCAGAGAGTTCAGGAATACAAAGTCCCTGTAGGAGGACCCTGTGAACTCATGTCACTGGCAGAGATTTGAGACTGATTGCATCAGAGAAGGACGAAGGCAGGAATGCAGGACATGATATCTGAGTTCCAGGGGATTACACAGACAGATAAGCATATGAAAAGATAAAAAGATAAATGCGTACACGTGTGTGTGTGTGTGTGTGTAACCAAAGGCACACCTGCAAAAGGTCATAATCCTGAAGTCTCTGTAATAGGGTACCCTCAGCTCAACCTGGCCCACTGTGGCTGTTTCACACACAGGCCATTTAGAATTGGTACCCGCATTATCGCTGCACGTTGTGATCCCAGCCAGGCATTGGCCAGCCTTGAAAAGCGCCCTCCCTGCAAAGAGTCAGCAGGTCAAATCACTTAGAGCTTTGCAACAACCAGGCCCTTGTTCCCCCACTGATAAGCCATCTTGCCGGACACAGTCCGAGCAGATTGAGGATTAGCAGAACCCAATGGCTGCCCCACCTCCTAAGGTTGAAGAGGGGACAGACAAAGAGTGAGGAGGCCCCAGGTGCCATCAGAGGCTGCCTCCCGGATGTGCCTCTTCCTGATCTTGCAGTTGGGTTCATTGTTTGGGTCCAGAGAACCATGAGAGGCATCAAAATCAAAGCCACACCCACCAACAGGTGGCACAAATTTCACCCAAAAGATGATTCAATTTCCCTCAAATATCCAAGAAAAATAAGACCCAGGACAGTTGGGTTTTGTCTCCTGCTTGTTATCAAGTACAAACTCCAGTTCTGCCCTCCGAGAAAAGGTCAACTGTCATTTGATGCAAAGGTCTATGTATCTGACATTTCGGCAATGCCCAAAATGGGACCTTTAGCAGATGGAACTGTAGCTGAGGTTGACAGTATGGGAACCCCAGTGGGGCTGGAGGGAGCCCACAGCCTGGGGCCAGGCAGGGACCCAGCCCAATGCCCGGCCTGCAGGTAGCCGACCACCAGGTATAAGCAGGCATTCACCGCCCCCTTAGGCAAGATCAGCCCCCTCTCCACACTCCTGCTTTGTACGCTGTGATTCCGCCATGCGGCATGACAGTACGTGGACAGTATAGAACAAAATCACAAACCTCCGGCGGTAGGAACTCAGATGATGACGGGCCTCCTCCTGGTATAGAGGGAAAATAGTTCTAGAATGTGGGGAGCCATTCAAGGAGATAACAGGTGAGAAGGGGCCTGGCCTAGACATTGGAATTTCTTGAACATGAATGAGAACCTCAGCAGCCTACTGATGACACCCAGGTCTCATTCCGGGGGCAACCAGGGACAGGGAAAGGGCTGAGCCAATCATGTAACTCCCGGGCTGAACACCCTCCACCCTCCACTCACCCTAAAACAGAATCCAAACTCTGCCACGTTGCATCCCTCAGGGCGCATCTGGTCGCAGGTAACAGAAAACGGGCATTGGCTGTTTCCCCTGGGGTGTCCAGAGCAGAGCAGCTCCACGCTGGTACCACCTGGGGTCAACACTGCCCTTCCCACCCCTCTGCAATCCCCCAGGGGAGTTTCCTCAGCCTTCAGCTGAGCTCCCGGCTTGACACCCCTGGAACTAGTCGAGCTCTTGCCCACATGAGGTTCTTTGTAGTTTCCAGTCACCCCAAATCCAGTGCTCATCCCAGGTCTCCGCACACCTGGATCCTTCATGTCAGCCACATCCGGGATGAAATTTGCCTGAACACCGTCGTGCACAAACACCTGTACAAAAGGACACCGTGCCCTCCCTCCGTCATCTCTGTTTCTCTTTCCTGTCAGGAATTGTCCTGTTGTCAGGGTCCCCACTAAGGGGTGCACCCTGTGAGGGACGACATGGTCTGTCATGTCCACTGCATGTCCCCACAGCCCACCACAGTACTTGGCACAAAGTGCTAGGGGTGTTGCCGCAAGAATGCATGTGAGCACACGTGCCTAAACCCCTGGCGACTCCCCGCCTCACATCCAGCAGGAAGAGTTGGTACAGGACGATCATTTTGTATCGAGTAAGGGGACCTGACTTCAAGTCCTGGGTAAGCTCCAGACTCCTCCATGTCCTGGGGCACACGACCTCTGCTCTAGAACTCAGTGTCCTCACCTGAAAATGAGGGTGCGGAATGGACTAGAAGAGTAGTTCTCAAGTTTGAGCCAACCTGCCTGGACCACAGGCAAAGGCCTCCTGCACCTCAGCCCTCACTTGTGAAAGCAGAACCTGGGAGTGTGGGAAGAGAGGAACCAAAATTAAAACTTTTGACGACTGCACCCAGGTGATGGTGATGTCCACAGGCACATCCAGGTTCTTCTGAACTCAGAAGTGCTGGGATTAAAGGGCAGGGCCAGGCCCATGGCTGCCATGGGACTCTCCAGAGAACCTTCCAGATGCTCCACCCAAGCCCAGCCAGGGCAGCTCCCAGAAGCAGCTTCCTTTCCCTGACAGCCTGGTCCATGCTCATTCACTCCCCTCTGGGAAGGGAGAGGGAGCGTCACTCTCTCCCACGGGACCATCAGCTCCCTTGGGGCTGGAGCCACGTCTGTGGCAGGCACTGTTCTACTGCCGTCCCGAGACGGTGCTGGGCATGACGCACATTTGTGGGGATAAAGCATGAACAAGAGCTCACAAGGCCATTACTGTGGGACTTTTCAGAGCCCTCAATGAGCTAAAAGCCTCAGAAAATCTCCAGGAGGGGCTCACTGAGCCGCCTCTGCCCAGCTCAGTCAGGGGACAGCAGCCAGGACACATATGCCACAGGGATCAGAGGGATGGGAGAGCAGTTAGTACTAGAAGGAGGCACGAGAATGTCATGCATCTGGGAGCTGATTAAACCCAATGGACAGGGACCATCTCATCGAGTTAGTCCAGGCACGTCTGAACTGAATTCATCACGTGGACTCATTCCTTGGGTTTTTACTTTCTGGAAACGTCTGTGCTAAGCTGTTTATCTGCTGCTTCTACTCTTCCCAACAACCTATTCCTAGGGGACGTGCAGGCCCCAAACTCACCAAGGCCCACCCGCCACAGGGCCTGTGACCACTTTCTCTCTCCGGGGACGTTTTTCTGCAGGCTGATCACAGATCACCTACAGCCTTCAGACGTCAGCTCTCACGTCACCTCTGAAGGGAAGCCCGCCCAGATGGCCCTTGTTCTCTCACAGAACTGAGCTCCTTTCCCTCACAACACACCTTTTCTGCACTGCCCCTCAACAAATAATGATGTACCCAGAATTACTTCGTGCCTGTCTGTCCTCACAAATGTGGAAGCTCCCTGCATCCAGGAACGGAGTGGGGTCCTGCCAACTGCAGTGTCTGCAGCACCTGTCACCGAGCCTGGCACATTTGTGAAGAAATAAATGATTGAGGGCAGTGGAAGCTCAGAGAGGTTAAGTGACTCCCAAAGGTCACACAGCTGTCAAGTGGCCCAACCAAGATCTGAACCCAGAACTCCCTGATACCTGTGGCCAAGATCGGCCTGCTCTGCTGCTCATGGGCTGAAAACAGTAGGTGCTCACTCAGCGCCAGCCGCTATCTATGCCCAGAGCACTGCACAGGCACCAAGGGATCTGCCACGGTGGGTGCCTCCCAGCCTTACAGACCCCTCTGCGCTGCTGCTCGCCAGCACCTCTAAGCCTCCAGACAAATGAAGGTTTGACTTAAGCAGGAACAGAAACCTGTCCTGCCTGCCCCTCCCCAAGACGCTCCAAGCACTCTGAACGCCTTTCAGGAAGACACTGGCTGATGCTCTAACGATGAGCAGGTGCTGATCTTGGCAGGCAGCCTGAGTCATGCCACCCTTATCAGCACACTTGGATCGTGTTCCTTCGTGTCTGACGACTTTTCGGACAAACACGGGTTATAAAATTGGGGTGCAGTCTTGCCCTCAACAGTTCAGAGACAAGAACAGGAAGAGAAGCAGTTTCCAAAAACTTCGACCCATCCGCGCCAGGCAAGGTAAGAACTCGCTGCAAAGCAGAAGGTGGAACTCTGAGGTGAGAACAAGCATAGGACAGTTCAGCCCAGGACAGAAGACTAGGTTTATGCATTTCGAATCGCTTTAGCAACGTCCTTCCCTGCTAAAACGAACAGCACTGTGCCCAACATTCTGCCTAGCATGGGGACGGTGGTTGACAATTGCCTATTAGGCGACTGCTTTTCAGAGAATGGGAAATTTATTCCTGGGAGTCCCAAAGAGTTTCACGCAATTCAAAGTCTAACAACATTGCCATCAACTCAGTCACATGCACAAAAATGTTTTTTATTCCTAAAAGCACGCCTAGATGTTCTGTGAGATACTGCGGTCGAATTTCTCACAGATGAGGGTAAGATTTTAAAAACTGATGAAAGCGTGTTGAGTTTTTTTCATTAAGGCAAATTTATTTAAGGTGAAGAACTGTCGCTGCCTTCAGATTATGCCCTTCCCTGCATTCCTGCTGCCATAGCCGCTCTTTTTAGGGTGTTGGCAAATGGCGGAGGGCTTGCTTTTGTTACTGCCTCTGCCTGGCAAGAGCAAAGACCCACAACCGCGTTTTAACAAAATGGGATGGTGAGCCAAAGAGTGAGGAACTCCAAACAGGGTCACCTTGCTCCACCTTGCACTCAACGTTAAAGAGACACACTTGGGATTCATAGGAACAGAGGAATGTGAGAGTGGGAGGTGGGACGTGGTCTCCAAAAGTCACCCAGCCCAGCTCGGACTCAGACGGGGGTCTCCTGAACGGGTGTGGGGCCAGCTCTCTGTGCCCCCGCTGAGGTTCAGAGTCCCCAGCTGCAAATGGTGCCCAGATTTGCTGGGAGGGTTATATAAGATGTTGCAGGAAGAGTACTAGGCACACTGACCAGTACAAACTTAGGGCTCACTGGGCAGATATTTAGGAACACATTCCAGTGAAAAGAGATAGATCTGAGATTGTACCTATGTAACTCAAAACTCTCCAGTTCCCCAGTTGGTGACTAAGAGGGCTCCAAGGACATGAGACTGAGGAAAATGGCATGAGAATGCCTGACCCGAGAGGTCGAGTCACTGAGCAGGTCGTGGCCTGTACTCAAATGCTATGACCAGCCCACAGAGCACGTTTAGGCAAAGTTAAAAAACTAGAAGAAAGACCCCTCCTCAAGACAATGATTGCCATGTACTGGAACATCGTCCCACGCACACAATACACAGACTAGAATATCTACCGTGGGAATGGCACCTCCCACAAGAGCCAGGACCCGCGTACCTGTCCATCCTACACAAACGCATGTGGTGGCCCCGTGGCCCACTGGGAAAGACGTATCTGAAGAAGCCCTCCTTTGCAGGAGTCAGCCGCCAAGATGCTGCCTCTCTGGGCCCTGGCTGTCATGCTGGCCGTCCAGGCAGAAGCACTAGACCTGCAGATCCCAGTGCTGGGAAATCTTCCTGTCCCACTACCCTCTGGGCCTGTCGCCAATGCTCTCCCACCGGTTGTGCCACGTCAACCAGTCCGCAGAAGTCAGTCACTCCCCAAAGGCTCTCCACCCAGAAACGCCCCAGTGGAGACCACAGGACGCAAGTGCTCGCCCGTGGCCAAGTACTTCATCTCTGACAGCAAACTCGAAGCCTGTGAGTAAGAGCCCCTTCGCCCACACTCCTTTGCTCCTTCCCGCCCCTCACACAGGCTCCTCATTTCCACGTCCAGAGGGCTGCTTCTGCCTTCTGAGCGACGGGTCTCAAGGGTGAGGAGGTGTCGGGATCTGCTCAGCAGCTTCTGAGCAGAGCGGACCGCGGGCTGCACCCCGCCACTGCTGCAGTGGGCCGAGGGCCTGGTTCCCCGTCAGCTCCGGGACGCCCCTGAGGCTGCCCCTCCACGTGCACACGTAGGCTAGGACCGGTCCACGCCGCCCTCGAGAAGGGAACTCTTGGACCAGCGAACCGTCTGGTACCTGCCTTGCAGGTGCCTCTTCTCACCTGGAGGCTGTGCCCAGACACCTCCCAGCTCCCCACAGGTGGGCTCCGGGGCTCACCCAGACGCCCACAGGTGCTCGAAACCTCAACCCGCTGTACCAGCAGCCAGGAAATGGAAAACCCGGGCTCCACCGCCAAACCCCTAGACCAGACTCACTCTCTCCAGAATCCCTTTCACTCCCTCCCGGAGTCTCGCTCCCTCCGCGAGGCAGTGAGGAATCCAACCCTCTGAAAACGAGGCAGTGAGGAATCCAACCCTCTGAAAACCCCGCAGAGGCTGAGAGCAGAGCAGCTCGGGAAGCTGAGGCTGGGCAAAGAAGTGCCTCCACTTGAGGGACAGGAAAGGAGAGGACCCACCAGCAAATGAAGCCAGCAGGAAAGCCCTCGGGGGTCCCTTAGCAGCCCCCTGCGGCCAGGGCCTGAGTCAGCCTTCCAGGATAAGGGTACAGGGCCACCCGGGGAGACTCGGCACCTGGTGAGCGACCACAGGGCCAGCCCCACAGCCCCATGTAGACGGCTTTGCCTGTGAGGGAACACGTTCTCTGCTCTTCCCAGCATCCTTCCTCATTACCAAATACTTCGGATATATAGGAAAGTTCAGACACGGTCGAAAGGACAGCTGTGTACCTGTCACATAGTAATTCGGTGGCGGCAGTAGTTAACTTTACCTTCAGACTTAAAAACATTAAAAGATAAAGATAGCAAACACCTGTGTACCCTCTACCTAGATTAAGGAATAAACCCCGCCCTGGGGCTGCAGGCGCCATCGCCCGCTCTCCCTCCCCTCCAAAGCAGGCGTCTGGCACGACTATGTTTCCACAGCACTTTCTTTATGTTTTACGACATGTCAAAATTCCCTCTCAATGAAAAAGATGGCACCCCATGCCATAAAGTTCCCAGAATAGGGCATGTACTCACTCCGACCTCCAGTCTTACAGTCAAGAGGCGGGCCATCCCCAGCAAACATCTTGCCCATTCCTTGCAGCGCTGGATTCTAAGGTGATTCCTCCTTGATTTGTGAGTCTATTGCATCTGATGTTTCCAGTTTTGCGCTACTCCAGGAAATGCTGCTCAGAACTCTTGTGTGGGTCTCCTGGTGCACAAGTGCAAGAGACCCCCCCCCCACTGGGCGCAAACCTGGGAATGGGCTGTGTCCACATCACCCCACACAGGCAGACTTCCCACAATGCGGGGGCGTGGGCCAGGGAAGCAGCAGGAAGTCTCCAAAAGCCAGGGCCACCAGCTTCACAGGGGCTGGGATTATGGGACTTCGTCCAACCGCCACTCTGCTAGGCCAGAAATGTCCCTAGGTCCCATTAATTTCATCCCTGAGTTGAGCAAGGGTGACCAGATGTAATAGCTCCCGCCATATTCTTGCTCAGGCCATCGAGAGCAGCATGATAGGACGGGACCCTGGTGAGGTGACCACTCACCAAGCCTCTGTCTACCCTCCTTCCCTTCCCCACAGCCTACGGGGATGCTACCTCCTGTGCCCTGCATCCCCAAGGGGCAGGGAAACCGTGCTTAGCACCTCATCCCCCTGCGGAGACCAGGGCAGCAGAGCAGAGCTGACATTCATTCTCCCGGCAGAGGCAGTGTGGCAAGGTGGCAGCGCCTCCCAGTGACCCATAAGGGGAAGATGAGGCCTGGGCAGGGGCAGGGACTTGGGCAGAACCACAGGGATGGCGACAGGATAGCCCAGATCGCTCAGCTCCAACACCACTTCCCCAGCCGCCTCCAGCCTTACTCGGCACATGCGTGCGCCATCATCTCACGCTCCTCCACCCACCTGCCACCAGCAGGTCCTACCTTTCGCCCTTCACAGGTGCAGACACTGGGACCCAGGACGGCAAAGACTCAGACCCAGGCCACTCAGCCTCCCAGGGACAGAGCCCAGACTCTACTGGCCTCAGAGTAGCTGCTAGCACATAGAGCCTCTTTTCCAGGGGAAGGGTGTGTTTATGTGCGGCCAGGCTGCCCCTGGGGCGGGCAGTGGCAGGGATTGACATTTCTGGGAGGCACCATGTGCAGTTCCACTGGGCCGCTCAAGTCATAGGTGTGCTGCCTACCCACGTGGGGAGCTTCCTCTGGCTGAACCAGCTGGGCAGCCCACATCGGGAATGTGTCTCTCGACCCTTTTCAGATTTGGGTGCCACCCTGCCCCCACAGATTGAGAAGATGCTGAAGAGTGAGAAGGTTAACCTGGCCGGTTTGCTCGGGACATTGCTAGCCACAGTGGGCGACTCTGGCCTCCTGTCTCTTTTAAACATCACGTCATCCCTAGATATACTTGGAGGTGGTGACCTTCATGGCATCCTAGGCCAGAAAAGCAGTGGCAAGTCCCTGCAGCTCCCACCGCTCTCAGAAGCCACTGGTGCTGTCAGTGATCTGCTGGGCCAAGAGGGTCTGGGCAACCTATTACCCAATGGCGCAGACAAGAACACCGTAAAAGGACTCCTCGACGGCGCTGGTCTCTCTGGCCTCCAGCAGCCCCTCAACGACGTGGCCGACAAGGTAGGCCAGCTCAAAGATTCCACCCAGGATGTGCTCAATGGCGCCCTGCAGTCAGACATCAGCGAGACGCTCACAGGCCTGCTGGGAAATATTAACATGGAAGATCTCTTGCTGGGGTAAGTGCTTCCTTGACCCCAAGGCTCCTGGCACCAGAAGCCAGCTCATTTGGCACTCAAGCTCAGCCTCCAACATCCCAATGAAAGGGACAACCATGTTTTCATCGAGCAACATATTTGCTCCGTGCTGCAAACTGTGCCCTTCCCAGGGAAACAGGACCCAGGTTTCCTCAGTGCAGATAACTGGGCTGGAGAGGGGGCCGTGGGGTCAAGGGACTGGATGTGGATTGGTAGGTTGTTAACTGTCTGCTTCTGAGGTATTCTCCTGCTGCTCAGGCTGGTTCCTTGAGCCAGGACTCACTGTAGATGCTGTCACTTTGCAGATTAGAGGTTCAAAAGGTGACTGTGGAGAACATGAAGTCGACCATGGCAGGCGATGGGATCCACATGCACGTCACGACTACCGCCTTCGTGGGTGGAAAAGGGTGAGCCTGTTCCCACAGCAGTCTGCTGGGTCACCCAGCCCAGAGGTGTAAGTGCCAGTGTCCAAGGGCGGGGCGGAGACAATGGTGAGGACAGCAGCAAGGGTGAGGATGGGGCAAACTAGGCACTGGACACAGCTACCCTTCCCCCAGCCAAAGGGCAGGCAGGAGAATGGCCCGGGGAGCCCCGTCCTCCAGTAGTATAAGCAAAGATTTCCATGGGACATCTGCACAAGTTCGTGCTTGGGCAATAGAGAGACCATCCAAGGGGGACACATCAAATGGTGATACTTTACACTGTTCCTAAAGCCAGGGGACTTCCCAAATAATGTTGACTCTCCATAGAGAATCAGCCCACTTGGTACAAACACGGTCCTATCAGATGGGGGAAACAGAGCTAATTAAAACGCCCTCAGGAAGCTACAGTGTTGTAAATGCAAGCATGCATCCACCTGATGTGTAGGTAAGAAACACCCCTCTGAAACTGATGCTTGCTGGGTACCAAAACGGGCTGTCCTCAGTCAGTATCAGCCTGGGGGCGGGTGTAGGCGAACGTGTTAACAGTATAGGCTCGGGGCAACCAGGAAGACATCAGAGGCACAGGGAATCCCCACCAGGGAGCTAATGGCTTTGTGGACTAAGACACACAGCACTGACACCTCTCACTGTCCTAGCGACTACTTGTCTATGAACTCCTTGGAGCCTCTCTACAACCTTACCAGAAGGGCAGTCCTATTTCCAGACTGGAACACCAGTTTAGACTGGCAAAAGTGGTTGCAAACCTTGCTCGAAGTCACACAGCTAAAATATGGCACTGACAGGGTTTTAACCCAGGCAGTCTGGCTCCAGGGACAGTGTCTGTGACCACTACAGTTAGCAGGACCAAGAAGAGCCATTCTTCTGGTCCAGAACATCTCATGTTAGGTCACTGGTGGGTTTTTCTTGCGCTGTTTTGAGCTGTTGCCCTCACAACAGAAAGTCAGGGTGCTGGGCACAAAAGTGAACCCATAATGGATGCCTTCTTCCATACAAGTTGGCCTTGTGCCAACAATGCCACACAACCTCCTAAAGGCTGGTTAGGAACATGATTTTGTCTTTTTTTTTTTTTTTTTGAGACAGGGTCTTGCTCTGACTCCAGGGCTAGAGTGCAGTGGCATCATCGTAGCTCACTGCAACCTCAAATTCCTGGACTCAAGTGATCCTCCTGCCTCAGCCCCCCAAGTGGCTGGGTCTACAAGTGTGCACCAACAACACCCGGCTAAGTTTTCTGTTTTTAGTAGAGATGGGGTCTGGGTCTTACTCTTGCTCAGGCTGGTCTCGAACTCCTGGCCTCTAGCGATCCCCTTACCTCAGCCTCCCAAAGTGCCAGGATCACAGACATAAGCCACCATGCCTTCCAATTTTGTCAAATGGTCCTTGACTCCTCTGTACCCTGCGTGTAGGGTTCAGCCAGCCTTGGGGCACATTGCCTGGAAAGCACCAAACATTTCCCCTCTTCCATGAACCTTGACAAATACATGAGGGTAATTCCAAAACCGCATATCGCTTGGCCTGAGCGACACCTGGCAGCCAGGCCTGGCTTCACCCGCATCTTGCTCTCCACAGCCTAGCTGGACCCGCAGTCAGCCTACTGGGATTTCAAGTGCACGGGGATGTGGCTCTGAAAATTGGCATTTCCACAAACGATACCCACTGTGACAAACTCCAGGTCCTGGAAAAAGACATCAAGGCCAACAAAGTGACCCTTCAGTTAACGAAGATGTATGTGAGACCATTTTTTTCATTTTGGGGATCAACTGGCCTCAGTGCCAGCATGTTCCCTCTGGCACTACCCTTAGGCACGAGCTTCTCCAACACAATGGTTTGAAGGATCAGTAAATGGAGGCCCACACAGGGGTCTCTGCTGAGGAACGGCCAGCCCACTGTGTTGGATACTGGCCTTTTCTTACAATCCTTGCAGACTGCCTGCCGACTGCACTTTTAGTAATTCATTCTACACTTTGCATGAGCATTACACTTACCTGGATTAATACACAAAAGACACAAATGGGCAGACAGTGCGGTCTCTCTCCAAGCCAGGAACACTAGGTGGCTAATTACTCTCTCCAGAAGCAACCAACAAATCCAGTCTCTTGTGTTTACTCTCAGAGGTGCTATTTGCCACATGGCAGTAAATTTGCATGCATATGGAAACACACAGAAAGGGGCAAATGTTACATTCACCTTTCTGGACTTTTGTGTTTCATATAAAAAATTGCTGGGAACCTGTATCACCTGGGTATAAACGGCTGCTTTATTTTTTATGTCTCCCTTGTATTCCCTGATGACGGTACACTATATTTAACCACTCCCTTATCAAAGAATATTTGATTACTTCCAGGTATTATTAACTTTTGAACCCAATTGTGAAAATAAGGTCACAGAGAAGTCTGTCCACCAGTGGCCACAGGTATCTGAAGGATAAGATCCTCTAGGTGGGCTTGCTGGGCAGACGTCACATGCTATAGCCGTGTTGTCAGGAATCCTCGAGTCTTCCCTAAGGACGGGGGCTGAAGGTGAAAGGGCTGGGGCGTGAGCACAGATTAAGCACAGGACATAACCGCTGCTGTTTCACTGACGGGAGGTTTCCTCCAGCGTCTGGGCAAACCTACAAACACAGGAATCACAAGCTTATCCACCGGCTTCTTTCCCAGGCTCGCAGGTGCTTTGCCTTTGCCCCTCCCTATGCCGCTGCCCTTGGATGACATCATTCCTCAACTGTTGACAGTAAATATGAATGAAAATGTAAGTCCTGGGGAAGGGGAGGGCCCCCCTCAGAGGGGAAGACAGGGAGGAGCCCTTCCCCCAGATATAGTCTGATGCCAGGAAAGACTTTGGGACATCAGGCCCTTAGGAGGCCCGAGACTGGGGGACCAGCGGACCCCCGGCCCAAAAGAGTCCAGCAGCAGCACCGATGATGCCTCAGGCTGAGGGAAAGGACAAATGACTTCTGCCAAAAAGGAGGCCCTCCCCGCCCCCACAAAAAAAGGACAGGGAAAAGGGGAGGAGGAGAGGGGAGAAAGAAAAGAGGAGACAGGCTGATGGTCTGTCCTCAGCAATGCTAATTGGTGGTGACTTCACAGACTGAAGAAGCAGACTCCTCTGACATCGTTCTCAGTGATGGCAGCGACTGCAAGAATTGTGAGTACCAACGCTTCCCCCCCCGTGGGGCTGCCTGGGCCAATGGGGAGAGGTGGCCGAGACTCCTGAGGGGTCCCACTGGGATGGACAGAGGATGGGGCTGAGATGCACCACCATGCAGCTCTTGGCACCCAAACAGCCTCTCCTCAGCACCTTCTCAGCAGAAAACGCCCCAACTGACCCGACTCTCAGTACCACTTTGATGCCCAAGAAGGAAACAGGACAAGGCCCCTTGGGAATCTGCCCTGGAGCTCCCCAGACCCAAATGACTTGCCAAGGGCACACACATGTGGAATCTGAGCCGGCAGCAGCCCAGGGCCTTCACCCTGGCAGGCTGAGAACCAGAAATCCCTCAATGTCCCCAGATACACAGAGAAAGACAGGGATACTGGACATGGTGGGTCAGCAGCCACCAGAGAGCTGACGCAGGAAATCAGTGACATTTGACAAGTTCAGAGTAGATGATACACGGGGCCCACCCAGCCAGCCTCTTCCTCCGCTGGAGATTTTGGCACATCACAGAAGGTGCCGAGCCCCCATGACGGCTTCCTCCTCGCAGCCTGCTTCCACATGCGTGAGGAGGAGCCAGGGAGGGCTCCGGCTTTCTGCTTGGGACCGAGGCAGCAGGAGGGGTCCACTCTGGTCTCCACGGGGAGGGCAGCGCCCGGCACACAGCACAGCACACAGCCACCATCAGCGGTTTGCTGTGGTCTCTCCATTGTCTCTCTCTCCTCTCCCTACAGCTACCGGCTTATTCACGTACACCATTGTAAGTTCCAGAATATCTGCAGAAGGTCTTTCCACTCTCTATTGCGTAAGTACCCTTTGTCCTTACCGTGGCTTCTGCAGGAAGGCTGGAGAAATCCTAGACCTCATGATATATATTTGAATGACATGACAAACCAGACTTTATGGCTCTGGGATCCCCAGACTTCACCCTGGGGTGAATCCCCCAGGCTTAGTGCCTACCCAGGGGTCTGCTGTGAGCTCCCTTCCATTGAAGTCCAATGGACGACGCCCTGAGGGGCATCCAACAGTGACAACCATTTCCTGACCCTTAGGATCAGCCCAGCACAGGTCTAGATGCTCAGTGGACAATACACGAGGAAACAAAACCTGCCCGTTATCCCCGCCCACTCCTCTCAACCATGGGGAAAGGCAAAACTAGGCCACGAAAAGTGCCAAGACAGGTAGGCAGGGTTTTAGACTCAGCTCCACTTCTGGGAGTTCATCCAAAACACACAACCTAAGTACAGAGATATTTAGGCACAAAGAAATACAGGTATTAATGATGGGAATAGGCCGGGCGCGGTGGCTCACGCCTGTAATCCTAGCATTCTGGGAGGCCGAGGCAGGTGGATCGCTCAAGGTCAGGAGTTCAAGACCAGCCTGAACAAGAGCGAGACCCCCATCTCTACTAAAAATAGAAAGAAATGATCTGGACAACTAAAAATATATATATATAGAAAAAATTAGCCGGGCATGGTGGCGCATGCCTGTAGTCCCAGCTACTCGGGAGGCTGAGGCAGTATCGCTTGAGCCCAGGAGTTTGAGGTTGCTGTGAGCTAGGCTGACGCCATGGCACTCTAGCCAGGGCAACAAAGCCAGACTCTGTCTCAAAAAAAAAAAAATGATGGGAATAGAAAAAAAACGATATGAACAAAAAGGAAATAATTAAGCCAAGTATGAGGCCATCAGAAATGCTGACAATGTTTGTAATGGTCTACGGAAATGCTCAGGAAACTATTATTAATTTTTAAACAGCAAAGTTAAATGCAAATGAGGTATGCAAACAAAGATGTGCAAAAACTTCAGTGCCAGGAAGCAAAAGTCTTTTCCCTCACTCTTCAACTTCCCCTAACTTTCCAACTTTCCTGCCATGTGGATTTTACATTTCATAAGAAGAGGGAAGATGCAAATGAAAGGGAAAAAAATAATTAATGGAGGCTAGAATATCTGTAAATGATTTCAAGAAAAGATGGGCTTTGGAATGTGGAAAGGAAGGAAGGCGGGCACTGCAGGCTGAGAAACACGCAGGGAAAGGTAAGGAATGGGACGGCTGTGCAGATGTGTTGCACGCACACCTACTGGAAGCAACACGTACATGGGGGGATTCACCTGGAGGCGGAGGCCTGCGCGTCCTGAGCTGCGCTGCAGCTGCACAGTGGCTCCTCCTTCCCCCCCGGCTCCTGCTCTCCAGGCGCCACGCACCCCAGCACTCCCCACAGTCCCCCACCACGGAGACCAGGGAGGTTAATTGCCATGTGTCCTGATGCTCCTCCCATGGCAGCGCCCACTCGGGGCCACCTTCCTGGTCAGGCCTCCAAAGGCATAAAAATTGGTATTAGTCCCACGTGATGACAGGGGCTTTTCTGTTTTTCTCATTCCAGGCCAAAGCTCACTTTAACAAAAATACAGAGCCCGTGCGTGGAAGTCAGCTCCCTCCAGGTGCTACAAATGTCAACGCTTCCCTAACTCTGTCCCACACGATGCTCAGGACAATTGTCACTTACGCTGCCAGGCAGAGCTCCCTCAAGGTAAGTGTCACCTACAGGGCCTCTGGCACTGCTCTGCTCTTTGCTTAAACCAAGACTGTCAACCTCTGAGAGCGAGAAGGTAGCGATGAAAGTGGGTTCTGAACATCCTACCAGAGGTAAACACACGACTGCCATGGGATACACATCGTCACTTAATCATATGAGTGGGCCCTGGATTATTATGTCAGCAGAAAGCAGAGGGTAGGGACATAGGATGACAAATGTGGTAGGAGTGCTGTGTGCCAGGGACAGAGCCAGGTGTCTTCATATAATTAATGTTTCATCCCCACAACAGCACTAGGATGTAGGTGTTTGTGTCCCCATCTTACGGATGACCAAGGTGAGAGAAAGAAGCCGCCAACAGTCACAGAATGAACAAGGGCAGTGGGTTATCTCTATCTGTGAAGTACTGATTTGCCCTAAAAGTGGTAGAGGAAATAGTAGCAATAGTAACCAGAGACTGCTTTCTACATGTCAGGCTCTGTTTGAAACAACCGATAATGTGTCCTTAAGAAGGTCCCAAAATGATCTGGCACAGAGCTGCAAGAGCAACAGGCTTCAAACGGGATGAGGCCAATAGAAAAGTAAAATTGCACACGTTGTATGGCCACCATACTTCCAGGAAAGGAAACCACATCGAGGAAATTGTTTGGAAATAGACCTTGTCTGTTGTGGTCACAGCAGCTACACCAGCACCCACCTAGTGACCGACACACACTAGAGGAGCAATAAAGATTTGAATGGAGGGTGTGAACCGTGCATGAGTATCTCGTACTGCAACACTGTGCAGTTCTTCTCCTCCTCCCCCTAAATGGCAACTTCTTTCTAACAGAGAGGTAACCTGGATGCGAGCATCACCAAAATCGTCTACTCCCTCCAGCCGGGCAATAAAGTGCAAGCCACCTATTGGGTTAACATAAGAAAGGAGGACGAGAGCTTTGCCACGGGGCAAACGGTGAGTGCTGAGAAAGGCATCACGACTGAGTGGTGAGGAGGAATTGCAAGAGCAGTGTTCACCAGGATGAGCCTACCTAGACCTGGAGGTCCGGAGTGCCTGGGTGTCCCCAGGATGAGGGAGACCAGCCAGTCTGGTGGGCTCAGCCCCCAAGGGCAGAATGGACTAAGCAGGTTGGCTTGGGAGGACAAGGACGGGCAGGCTGCCCCTGGTCCTGATGTGGGACCCTGTTGGCCATCTCACCATGTGACAAGTTCGCTGACTAGCCAGGTCAAGGTATTATTTTTAACTCATGCTTGTTTTGTATTCATTCAGAGCTTAATCATCTCACATGTGGGCAAGATTTCAAAAGACAAACTGCTAGCAGACGTCAAACTTGTGAGGTACTGTCTATAACTACCTAATCCCCTGTCAACATAAGAGACAATATCAAGCCCGTTAACAATCCCATGAGCACAGTAATGCGTATGGCTCTTGGGAATTACCTGGATAATTACAGGGAAATCAGAAAGGAGTTTTAAACTCACATGAAATTATTCATCTTACATTTGCCCTTTCTACTTAGTAGTTTCCAACTTACAAATGACTTTCTTTATGAACCAACTAACCTCACACTTAAACTCTACACTTACATTGTGCTTTTTATAAGAATCTAATATTTCTCTGTACTTTGTTTCCTGACAGCTCTGAACACAGCGTGATACCTCCTGAAGCCGTAAGTTGATTAGCTTTTCAATGTATTTATCTGTGATGTGTGAGGAAAAACTGTAATGTCAGATGCTGAGTACCACAGAGACCATGGAAAGGAAAAGGTGAGGAGACAAGTCCACAGACACAAGGCAGAGTAGGCCCCTGGGCTCCAGACCCAGGCTCTCAGGGAGCTCTTCAAACACGGCTGCCCAAGCCCACTGTGCTGTTCACATTCAGCCATGGACCCGAGAAGGGCCTGGCATCCGTGCCTTTGTAGTGTCCGGGGTGATCTCATACACCACAAGCCTTGGGGTCTGCTGAAAGGATGAAAACATCATCTAGATTGTTAGGGTGGAAAGGCTAGTAGGTACTCATGGCGCAGGTGGAGAAAGATGTCTCACCCAGAGATCAAGATATACAAAAGTAAAAATTTTATTTTATCCTTTTAGAGGAGGTAGAGAGAAAGAGAGAGAAAGGAAGAAGGGAAAGGGGGGAGAAGAGAGCGGGTGACAGCGTGGCATCCCAAAGAAAGAGAAGGGGGTGCCAGCGGAGAGGCCAAGTGGTGACTTGCTGCTTTTGTGGGGACAAAGAGAAAAAATAGCAATGACTGTCAGTTGATAACAAAAGAGGCAAGAGGTAGATAACAAAAACTGCAAGATATCAAAGTCCAAGACTTGGTTTCCTGCCTTTCCTTGGAGAAGAGATTATCAGAGGAGATGTGACTTTGTCCTTGAGATATGGTTGAGGCTGTGGCTCGTTCTCCTGCTGTTTACGCAGGAGCTCTGTAAAAGCAGATTCTCAACAAACCATTTTGAAAGAGAGAGATTTACATCTCTTTTCCATTCATTCAGCTTTTTCAGAAGTTGCAAAACAGAACTCCTGCAGGGTACCTGTTAGTGAGACAACTCATAGGATTGATCTCTAATTGTTCCTGGGGAAATTATAGGACTAGGTATTTTCCTGTTATTTTTGCAAGGCCGCCCCTTTCATTGGCTCTAATCTGACATGGCTCACAGGAGCTTCTGAGAAACATAACCAGCTTCCCATGATCTCCTGTCATTGGTTTTCAACCCACGTTCTACGGAGTGAGCACTTGCATCACCCCAAGAGAGTGAAGGGAAGGCCCAGTGACCAGACTCCAGCATCAGTGACAGAAACTGATGAAAGGTTCACCAGCCAACTCCATGTTTAAGATATTTGATCATGAGTATGTTCAGACGTTAAATCAGCAAATGTTTACTGAGCACCTCCTATGTGCCTGGCCCTGCAAATGCATCATGAAGTAGTAACGAGGTATCTAACACCAGGAACTGGCATTCTGGTGTGTGGGACGAATGGGGACATATAAACACATAAAAAACAGGCAAAAATTATGAGGAGTCTGGCAGCAGCACGGTGGGTTGAGGCACACAGTGGACACCCAGAGGGGGAAAAAACCTTACAACTTTACAACCTAAGGGTTTAGAACTTGGGTCCCATATATCGGCCCTGAGAAAATGGGGAGTTGGCCCAGAGGCAGACTCTGCAGATCCTCATGAACCCAGGGTTCCCACCCTCTCAAATTTACGAGGCAGCTACGTGATATGCCAGGCTCTGTGCCCAGGGAAAGCAACTTAAAAGGCATGATCCCTCACCTCATATAACTGCCCACCTGACAGGGGACAGAGACCTTTATGCAAATAGTTGTTAACTGAGCATGAAGAAGACACTAGAGAGAGCACCAAGTAGGAAACAGAGGGCTTACTGAAAACATGACACCTGAACTCAGCCTTCAAACAGGAGTGGGAGTTTATCACACAAAACAAAGTGTGTCCCAGAGAGAGGGAACCAAGTGGGCAAAGGGTAGGCAGCATGGACTCCCAGGCCTGCTGGGGAGGGACATGCAGGCAGAGGGAAGTAAACAGACCACCAACAGAGGGGACAAGATCTGGGAGGGCCCCACGTCCACTGCAGAGGAGTCAGCAGAAGCAACAACCAGTCCTCCCTATCCCTGGAGCAGCAGTTGTCCCGAGGGCACAGAGCTGTACCAGTGTACCTACAGCAGTGTCTGGCACATAATAGGAACCCAATCTACCTTTGCTCAAGGAGTACCCTAAGGCAGCAAGACCTACCGAAGGGCTTTTGAAAACCCCCAAAGACTTAGAGACCTGAAGGATAGACTGAGATCCACCTCCAAACCAGGCCAGGGACAGACTTTTTTTACTGGAAAAAACAGGCATGTACAGAGGCCCCAAGACTGCTTCCCCTGACTGTGACAACTAGCTTGTGGACTACTAGATGATACTGATGAAAATGCTCCTCCCATCTCTTACAGTTAGATGAGGTGCAAGAGGTGATTGACGATGTCCTGAAGAAGTTCTGGTCTGCCTTTACTGGTACGTAGAATTTAAAACCTGAACACCTAGAAGAGTCTGTGTACCAGGAGAGGCACCCGGGTGTGGGCCACACTGCGGAGTGTGCCGCATCACTGGGCACAAGGTCATCCTATCAGCAGCTAGATCACACAGCACTCTCTGTTTTTGTATAGGGGCTTCAGCATCTTGAGATGGCAAAAATGAAAATCAAAGCCAAATGCCTCTTCTACAGCTCCTAAAGGAATCTAGTGCACTAGGTGTCTTTGGGACCAACGTCATCATGATGCTTAGAGGCAATATGGACCCAGATCACTTGGGGTTCAAAGTAGTGCAAATAACACCAAAAGAGCAGAGCCTAACACGACTCTTTTGGTTTCTTAAAGTACTGAGGTCGGGCTTGCCAACCTATCACTTGGCATCAATATTTGGATATCTGCCAGGTTTCCATCTTGGTATTGGACATTCACCAGTTTTCATGTTGGTTCTAGAGTCTTCTCTTCCTTGCTACCTCACTCTCTCCCCACAACAGACTGGGCAGGTGGGGGGGGGGGGAACTATGTAGGTCTTTACTTAAATCACTCCATTGAATGGGCAGGGAAGAGATTTCTCCTAGAGCCATATACTGCCCAGAGATCCCTCCAGCAGACTGTGGCTAAAACAACCCAGCCCCAGTGATTGTTCTGTCAACTCACACCATAAGATGGTCCTTCTTTATTGCAGAACTTCTTCAACAATGGAATATACCACCAGGAGTAATCTCAGACCTTCTAAACAATGTCAAGGCTGAGGTGCTTAAATCGGTAAGAGAGAGAAATACAAATATTTTCCTTTTGCTAATGCCCACTCTGTGCTTGGATCTTCAGAGAAATGAATGGGGCCAGTGAGACTGAGCTTCATGGTGCGTTCCTGGCTGCCCTGTCAGCTCCATCCACTCTCCCCACAATCCCCTCATCAGAATTGCTGTTCATTGTCCTTTTTGTTGCCATACAAGTCGCAACACTAAGTCACACTTGATCATATGTAATCAGACAGTCTGTTCCATTGTCCCCAACGGGACTCTCACACTCACCTGAATACATCTCAGTCGTTTCCTTGCAATCTGCCCCATTCCATATACCCACTCGTCCTCACTGTCACCTTCGGCCTTGCTGGAGCCTCTCGTTCTCTGCCACCGTGACTCAAATGTTTCTTCCCGTCTGTCTAACCCTGAACCCAGAGTCAACTGGAAGAAGAACGTGCTTCCTGAAAAACAGCTAAAATAACGGGATGTTTATTCCACTTTGTCCAAAGTAGAAGGTTAAATGACGAGGATGAAACTAGGGAGGATACATGAGAGAGTAAAGAAGTTTAAAATCTCCCTAACCCTTAGATGTTCCATTCCTCATAAATCTGCTTAATGAGGATGAAATCTGACCAAGAAAATGTCAACTTTCATTTTGGCTCAAACCTCAGAAGTTATACATTCCTATTTTTACTTAACCCCCAAATTTCCTTGTGCCTGTGGCCAAATCAATTACTAGAGCGTAGAGTGTGGTAAGTCAGCACCTGCCTCCATGTGAGCTTTCTGCCTTCAGCTCTTGCACTCTGTAACTATGAGAGGCCTTGGACACATCACTTAACACCCCCAGCTTGGCCTTGAGTCAAGGGGTTTGATGAGATGAATGCCAACTGTGGCGTAGCTACAAGTGACAGGAAGCCCTGCCAAAACCGGTTTAAGCAACGATAAAAATTTTAGGAATTGAACATCCAGGGATGGTGTCAGCTTCAGCAGTGGCTTCATCCAGGCTCTAAACTGTAAAGCCAGAATCACGCTCTTGGCTCTACTATTTCTGGACGGGCTCTGTTGTGCCCACATGGAAGCCCTCCCTCAAGGAGCTTCACGGTCTACTTCCTTCCCTGAAATAGTTCAAACAACAATCACCCAGAATTAATCTCTGGGACCCCCCCATTGGCCTGCTTTGGTCCATATCCCCATCCTCGAAGCAAACACTGCAATCAGGGGGGCAGAGTGCATTGGTTGGCTCGGAGTGGCCCTGCAGCCAGCTGATGTATTTAAGTGCATAATTAGTTGTCTTTTATTTCTCCACAGATGGATCTTCTGGCAGCAAAATAAACCCAGTATCCCTGAAGCCAGGCAATGCTCCACAATGAAAGCAAAAACACTGTGCAATACTTTTCTACGAAATGTTGTGCAGAGGATATCCTTATGATTAAAGAACCAAGTAGAGTTAGTATTCTTTAAATGTCAATTATCCTTTAGAATTTCAACAAGTACCTTGAATTAACAAGTGCAAGAAAGGCAAAAATTCAGGGATTTTTGACATTTTTAAAAAATCTCTTTAATAAATAACCTGTTCTCATGCAAAAAAA
>RJWJ010025763.1:0-23534 GCA_004363605.1 Indri indri | reverse complement strand
CCATTTCTTTGTGTTAGGTATTCCAGTTTCACTCTTTTACTTATTTTAAAGTATATGCTAACTTATTGTTGATTATAGTGACTTTGTTGTGCTATCAAATATTACTCATTCTATCTATCTAACTATATTTTTGCACCTATTAACCAACCCCACTTTATTCCCCCAACCCTCAACCTGCTACCATGCCCAGCCTCTGGTATGCATCATTCTACTCTCTGTGTTCCTGAGATCAATTGTTTTTAATATTTAGCTCCCACGTATGAGTGAGAACATATGAAATCTGTCTTCCTGTACTTGGCTTATTTCATTTAACATAATGCTTTCCAGTTCCGTCTGTATATTGTCTTTGGAAAAATATCTGTTCAGATACTCTGCCCATTTTTCACTTGGATTATTTGTCCTTTATTATTGTTATTATTTTTTGAGACAGGATCTGGCTCTGTTCCCTGGGCTAGAGTGCAGCGGTGTCATAATAACTCACTACAACCTCACCCTCCTGGGCTTAAGCCATCCTTCTGTCTCAGCCTCCCAAGTAGCTGGAACTACAGGCACACACCACCATGCCCGGCTATATCTTTTATTATTGAGCTTTAAGATTTCCTTATATATTCTAGATACAAGTCCCCCTTCAGACATATGATTTGAAAGTATTTTCTCCCATTCTTTGCATTGTTTTTTTACTTTCTTGATGATATCATTTGCAGCACAAGAATTTTTAATTTTGATAAAGTCCAGTTTATCTACTTTTCTTTTGTTGTCTATAATTTTGGTGGTGTTGTATCTAAAAATTCAGTGTCTGACCCAAGGTCATGAAGATTTACTTCTACATTTTTTTTTAAGAGCTTTATAGTTTCATTTCTTATATTCATCTCTTTGATCTATTTTGGACTGATTTTGTGTATGATGTGAGAAAAGGGCCCAACTTTATTCTTTTATTTGTGGATATTTATATTTTCTGGCACTGTTTGTTAAAAAGACTATTGGACTACTATTTTTCCCATTGAATTGTCTTGGATCCCTTGTCTAAAATCAAGTGACCACAACTGTAAGGGTTTATTTCTGGACTCTTAATCCTAGTCCATTGATCAATATGCTTACCCTTATGTTAGTACCACACTGTCTTGATTACTATAGCTTTGTAGCAACCTTCAAAATTAAGAAGTGTAAGCCCTCCAATTTTGTTCTTTTCCAAGATTGTTCTTGCAATTCTGGGTCTACGAAAATTATTGGTGTAATGTATTCTATAAGTGGATGTTCTGACAATCAATCATCATTATTGAAACCACGGAGAAAAAATTAGAGTATTTGACTATAAACTTATGTATGTGATAAACTATTATAAATCAACCTAAGGGGTAAAGTATAAAAATATTTGCAAATTATGTAAAAGGCACTGGGTCAATATGTCTAATTTATATTGTAATAAGTTAATAAGAATATGATATATATCCAAATTTAGAAATAGCAGAGGACGTAAACAGATAATTTGTGAGAAAAATGAGAATAGCTAATAAGCTTAGACAAAAAGTTTAAGGACATGATAATGAAAGAAACTAGAATTAAAGCAATAAAATATCCCCTCGCTCTCTTCTTTTTATACTTTTCCAGTAAGCAAGTGAATGTATTTTTTGGTGTTAATAAACAATGTTAGTATCATTAAAATAAAAACTCAGGTCTTACTGTTGGAGAGTGTAAATTGCAGACACCTCACTGGTGTCTGGTGATTTGTCAGTACTTGTCAAGAGCCCTGATTACACCCTTTGATTGACTAATTTCACTAAAAAGTATTATAATCTCACAGAGATTCACATGCTAACAAATATAACATGGGGTTAGTTATTATAGTGAAAAACTGGAAAACTAGAAAATGTAATGGTTGATGATAGGTCAATAACAAAGTAAATATGGTTTAACTATATAATGAGGTACCTTGGAGACATTAAAGACAAAAAATTTGAGCTAAATTTATAAGACAAATGTTCTTGAGATATGTGTGTATATATATTATCTGTCATATTTGGTTGTACATAACTATAAATACTTTCATTTTCCTCCATTTATTAGCTTAAATCATATTTTATCAGCTCCGAAGAAAACCTTCATAATTTGGGACCAGGAATCAGCTAAAGCTATGTAAAAAATTTAATTCAATTGGTTGTATTTTAAATATCCTTAGAGTTTCATGATCCTAGTAATATTGAATAATGCAAAATCCCAATCCCAGCACACTCAAATGTTTTTGTTTCTAGATTATGCAGATTAACCCATGAAAAATTCTTAAAACTTCAAAGACCTGACAAGAGAAATTGAAGAGGAACCAGAAATCTTGAAAGAGAAGCTGACCGTGGCAGCTTTTTTCCTCCTGAGGGTATCCTTACACATTTAACCTACTGTTTTGGTGTGAGATGTGGAGTGCAGAATTAAAAATCAGGGCTCAAGTAAGGTGAGGAGTCTTGTAGAACACAATACAAGGTAGTTCCAGAATGGTGGTTCTCTTGGGCACCTGACAGAAAAAACTGCAAGTATTCTATGAAGAACAATACTGAGATCATTCCTACAATTTTTTTTTTCAAGTACAAAGATCAGCACACTTCCAAAGATAACCAAGCCTACAAAAAAACAAGTTGACATGAGTAAGAACTGATAAAAACAAACAAGCAAAAAACAAAATAGAAAAAGTCTTGTGAAGGCTTTAGATACTGGAGTATCAGACACAGCCTATAAAATAGTCATGTTTAATATGTTTGAAGAAATAGAAGATGAGTGTGAAAATGACTTCAAATAATAGGATACTATAAAAAAGGCATCACAAATTTGATGAAAGAACCAAACAGAAAACTCCTAGAAATAAAAATGTCATAACTGAAATGAAGATCTCGGTTGTTTATTGGGGAATTAGCTATAACTGGAAATAATTATTAAACTGGTAGATAGGCCAGAAGAAACTGTGTAGTATGCAGTATTGAGTGACAAAGTGATGGAAAGCACAGAAGAAAAGGTAAGAGTTGCGAAAGGCAGAGTGATAAGGGCTGACAGCTTCAATGTATCTTCAAATGAGAGGAGAAAATGGGTCAGAGGTAATATCTGAAGAGCTAGTTGCTGCAAATTCATAGAACATTTGAAAGATGCAAAGCCACAGTTTCAAAAGGCCCAATGAATCCCAGGATAAATACAAAGATGCCTATCCCTAGACACATCATAGTAAAACTGTGTAACATCATAGACGAAGAGGAAAACCTTAACTGTAGCCAGAGGAGAAAAAAGATATATTACCTTTAAAAGAATAAGAGTTGGTCTAAAGTTGACTTCTCAGGAGCAACAACAGAAGCCAGAAGATAGTGAAATATTAATCTCAATTTGATGTAATAACTGCCAACGAAGAATTCCATACTCAGGAAAAGTATCTTTCAATATAAAAGTAAATAAAGATATTTTTAAATAAACAAAAACTGAATTTCTCACCAGCACACTTTCTTTACAGGAAATTCCAAGATGTGTTCTTCATGCAAAAGGAAATTGTAGATAGAAGTTCTAAGGTGCAAGAAAAAAGAGTCAAGAAACTAGTACAAATGTGATAAATGTAAATTAAATTTATTTGTATAAAACAATAATATTAACTTGTGACGACTGAAAAAAATCATAGAATTAATAAACAGGACAACATCAGCCTATCCATTGCAGCGTGCCTGAAACAGCCTCTTTTGGACCTGAGATGATTGTCTTGAGAAGAAAATTGTGAGGGACACAAGGAAGCAAAAGAGTGATCTCCTGAATGAAGAGCTGGCAGATTGGAGGTGAAGGCCGAAGTGTCCTTGAGAAGAGCAGCAAAGCCAGCTTCTCTCCGTCAGGGAAAAGGGTGTGGAGAAATAAAACACATGGGCTAGTGGGACTACAAATATGAGAGCAGGAAAGGATGGGATGAGGACACTCGGAACACTAATATTTCTCCACCAATTACTCATCTCCTGTGGATGGACTCCGTGACGTGAGGGTTACTTCCTGTCTTGTTTGTTCTGCCGCCCTGTGATCCCCGCAGAGGGGTGCTGGAGGAAGGCACAGCAGACAGACTGATGTAAGACGGCTAAAAGAGGATGACAGGTCAGCAGCACAAACATTAGTTTCAAAATCTGACTGGCTGCTGGTGTGAAAATGTCAAAAGCGAGCTCTGCCCTGGGAGGTTGAGGAGGTGTGATGTTAATGCTGATGACACAGATGGAGTCAGTGAGAGCTTTGGCAGCAGCATCTTTAACACAGCTTTAGCATTCTGTGGGCTTCTGATGGCTCGGGTTGCTGCTGCAGAGATGGATGAACAAAGTTTCACCCCTCATCTTGTGGTTTCTAGTTATGGATCCAACTGTTCCAGGAGCGAGTGTGAACTGATTCCTAAAGTTAGCATTTGCCCAAGTCCGTTGGGAGTGTGTCGGGTTGTGGTGGGGAAAGCACTCAACTCTAAATTTGAAATGTCTGATTACTTCACCATTTCCTTCAGTGAACTCCTTGAGGCAAGGATGGTATTCTTTATCTTCATGCCACCTAACTTAAAGTAAGTGCTCAATAACAGCTTTAAAAAAAGTAATAAACTCCTGTTAGGTGGCAATGGGCTTTCAAATTTGATTCTTTGTAATATCACTGGCATCTCTATTTTCCCTTTCTTCCATTCAGTACCTCCTGGGGAGGACAGTTGGTGTTATCCAAATTTGGGAAAAAATTTGATATTTTTTGGCCTTTTATGCAGTCACTTACCAGAGTTAGAAAATTGTTTCGTACTAAGATTATGTTAGTCTGTTTTACAACAGCAATGTAAAAGATGGGCTTGTTTATCAGTTGTAACCTAACAACAAAATGAGGCAGGCCAACTTGTCAACATTAATGTGTATTCAAAAGCCATATTCAAAGAATTTTCCATTGGAGGAACTGGAAAGCTGTGACTGATTTATCAGCTAAGAAACTAACTAGTGGTATTGGAGAGAATGATAACAATGCTATTGGGCTGATGCCACTTTGTATACCCCTGCTTCATTCCTAATAGTTGAAAGACCTGAAGGTCTGAAAAAAAAATGTTTTCACGGGCAAAGAACCTCAATAATTGATGATTAGGAGGATGTCCTCTCTTCTTCATCCTCCCATGACTAACTCTAGAAATGAGTGTATTTTCTTCATAATATCAAAGGATTTGTTCACCATTAAAAGTATGCTGTGGTTTCTCAGGAATGCCAAGGACTAGTACTCTCAGATAAGGTATTTAGCAATTTAATAATGTCCTTGATTTCAAAGAGAATCCTCCGTCTTGAATGGACAAAGCAGTTGGATCTTGTTGCGAAATTTTTTCCTTTAATTGTACTTTGGTTACAAAGTGAATTTGCGTAGAGATAATGAAGTTCTAGGAGAGGAGACTTTGCAGTGGCAAGTGAAATCCCAAAAGCAAAAATGTCAAGGAGAAAATAAAGTGCCAGGTCTTGGAGATTTAAATGGGACAATGCTATGTCTTACTGATCCTCTCAGGTCAATACCAAGGAATTGACCTATGGACATTTTGTGATGGTTAGGAAAATGCATACTTTTAATCAATTAAACCAATTCTTAGTCAGTTAATCAATTTGCAAGGATAAAATGGATTTTTGGAGGTAAAACACTGTAACTTTAAAGGAGAGGATGAGCAGGGACAGAGATTTTAAATGACTTGGCCACTATTTAGAGCCCAAATTATGATCAGAAGCTGGTTTTCCAATCCATTACTTTATTCATAGTACTTGCTGATTTTCAACTTCATGAAGACGGTATGGAACACTTTATGAATTAAAATAAAAAAAGGAATGAAAAAGTAGTGTGGCATTTATTCTCTTAAAATGCTAGAAGAGGTGTGATAGGCAGGTAGTAGAGTGGTCAAACTTGGGCTTTGATAGCCTGAGTTTATGCTACTTCCTAGCTATATAACCTCAGGTAACTTTTAAATGTCTTTAAGCCTAAGCTTCCTTTTCTGTGAAATGGGGATAATGAGAGTACCTATCTCAGGGTTATGAGATTTAAGTGAGATAATCCACGCAAAATGCCAAGCACAGTGTCCACCATGTATCATCTCATTCAATATGTTAGCCATTGTGTTGTGTGCATGCACAATATGATGACTTAGCATGTCTTGATTGCTTTATGCATTTTTTGACTGGTATGAAGTGATCACTCTTCATCAGTCTCTTTCCTTTACTGTTATGCCTACAATGGCCCCACACTGGGTTCAGCATTTGTTGACTGTCCTTTCTTAACAAATTAATGATGACTGGGCAACCAATAGAAAAGGTGAGCGATGACTTGAGATATTTAATCATAAAATAATAAAGACTTAGAATCTTAGAATTGGAGTGATCCTTAGAGGTAATGTAGCTCAGTGCTCTATGAAATGGAAACATCTTCTATATAATATCCCAGGGTAAAATAAGAAACAAAATCCCCAAAATCCCATCTGAATGTCTTAGGTACCCTTCTTCAATTCACTATGACCTTGTTTATGTCACGGCTATTTAGTGAGTACCTATTTTGTCCCAAGCATTGTATTATATGTTCTACACAACAAAAAGCTTTGAGGAGTGGCCATACTTGTATAAGAAAAAATAAACTTTAAGTCAAAAAACAAAGAAAGAGACAAAGAAGGTCATTATATAATGATAAAGTGACTAATTCAGCAAGAGAATAGAACAATTATAGATATATACATGCACCCAACAATGGAGCACTCAGATATATAAAGCAAATATTATTAGAGCTAATGAGAGAGATAGACCTCCATGCAACAATAGTTGGGGACTTCAACTCCCCACTTTCAGCATTGGACAGATTATCTAGATAGAAAATCAACTAAGAAACATTGGACTTAAACTGTACTATGGAACAAATGGACCTAACAGACTTTCATAGAACATTTTATCCATTGGTTACAGAACTCAAATTCTTCTCATCAGCACATGGAACATTCTTTAGGATACTACAAATTAGGCCACAAAACAGGTCTCAACAAATGTAAAAACAATTGAAATCATATCAAGTATCTTCTCAGACCACAATGGAATACATCTAGAAGTCAATAACAAGAGAAACTTTGGAATTACACAAATGTGTACACATAGATTAAAATTAAATAATATATTCCTTAATGACCATTGGGTTGATGAAGAGATTAAGAAGGAAATAAAAAAAATTCTTGAAACAAATGAAAATTGAAACACAACATAGCAAAATCTATGAAATACAAAAAAAGCAGTACTAATGGGGAAGCTTATAGCAATAAATGCCTACATCAAAAAAGTAGAAAAATTTCAAATAAACAATCTGATGATACACCTCAAGGAATTAGATAAGCAAGAACCAAACCCAACATTAGTAGAAGAAAAGCAATAACAAAGATCAGAGCAAAACTAAATAAAATAGAAACTAAAAGAAAAATATAAAATATTAACAAAACAAATGTTAGTTTTTTGAAAAGGTAAATGAAACCTACAAACTGTTAGTTAGACTAAATAAGAAAAAAATAGGGCTCAAATAAATAAAATAAATACTCAGCAAAAGAGACATTACAACTGATACCACAGAAATACAAAGGATCATTAGAGACTATTATGAACAATTATACACCAACAAATTGAGAAACCTAGAGGGAATGGTCAAATTCCTGGACACATATAATCTACCAAGATTGAACCAGGAAGAAATAGAAAACATGAACAGACCAATAACAAGTAATAAGATTGCCTCAGTAATAAAAAATCTCCCCAAAAGAAAAGCCCTGGGCCAGATGGCTTCACTGCTGAAGTCTACCAAGCTTTTAAAGAACTAACACAAATTCTTCTCAAACTATTTCAAAAAATTGAAGAGAAGGGAATTCCTCCTAACTCCTTCCATGAGACAAGCATTATCCTGATACAAAAACCAGACAAGGATACAACAACAAAGAAAACTACAGGCCACTATCCCTGATGAACAGAGAAGCAAAAATTCTCAACAAAATACTAGCAAAGTGAATCCAACAATGCATCAAAAAGATAATACTTAGAGATTAAATGGGATTTATCCCAAGGATGCAAGGATGGTTCAACATACACAAATCAACAAATATGGTACACATCAATAGAATAAAGGAAAAACCATATGATCATCTCGACAGACATAGAAATTGCATTTGATAAAATTCAATACCCCTTCATGATAAAAACTCAACAAACCAGGTAAATAAAGAACATACTTCAAAACAATAAAGGCCACATATGATAAACCCTCATACTAAACAGGCAAAAGTTGAAAGCTTTTACTTTAAGAGCTGGAACAAGACAAGGATGCCAACTTTTACCACTTCTATTCAACCTAATACTGGAAGTCTTAGAGCAATTAGGCAAGAGAAAAAAGTAAACAACATCCAAATTGGAAAGGAAGAAGTCAAATTGTCCTTATTTACAGACAATCTGATCTTATATTTAGAAAATCCTAAAGACCCCACCAAAAACCTCTTAGAGCTGATAAATGAATTTAGTAAAGTTGCAGGATACAAAATCGACATGTAAAAATCAGTAGCATTTTTAGACTACGACGGCTAACTATCTGAAAAAGAAATCAAGAAAGCAATCCCATTTACAATAGCTACAAAAAATATCTAGGTATGAATGTAGCCACAGATGTAAAAGATCTCTAAAATTAAAACTATAAAGTAGTGATGAAAGAAATTGAAGAGGACACACAAAAAAGGCAAGATATCCTATGTTCATGGATTGGAAGAATTAGTATTATTAAAATGTCTATACTACCCAAAATGATCTACAGATTCAACGTAATCCCTATTCAAATTTTGATGATATTCTTCAAAGAAATAGATAAAAATCCTAAAATTTCTATGGAACCACAGAAGACCTTGTACAGCCAAAGCAACTCTGGGCAAAAAGAGCAAAGCTGGAGACATTCTACTACCCAACTTCAAAATATACTACAAAGCTATGGTTACTGGAGTAAAAATGGAACAGAATAGAGAACCCAGAAATAAATCCACACATTCACAGCCAAATCATTTTCTACAAAGGTGCAAATAACATACTTTGGGGAAAGGACAATCTTCTCAATAATTTGTGCTGGAAAAACTGGACATCCATGAAGCTGGATCCTATCTCTTACTATACGCAAAAATCAAATCAATATGGATAAGAGACTTAAATATAAAACCTAAAACTACAAAACTACTAGTATTGCAGAAACACTTCAGGACATTGGTCTGAACAAAGATTTTTCAATAAGACTTCAAGAGCATAGGCAACAAAAGCAAAAATAGACAAATGAAATTACATTAGGCCAAGAAGCTTCTGCACAGCAAAAGAAACAATCAACAGAGTAAAAGACAGCTTACAAAATGGGAGGAAATATTTGCACACTGTCCATCTGGCAAGGAATTAATAACCAGAATATATATAAAAATCTCAACCAACGCAACAACAAAAAACCAAATAATCTAATTAAAAATGGGCAAATGATCTGAATAGACATTTCTCAAAAGAAGACATACAGACGGCCAACAGGGCTATGAAAAAATGCTCAGCATCACTAATCATCAGGGAAATGCAAATGAAAGCCACAATGCAATGTCATCTCACCCCAGTTAAAATGGCTTGTATCAAAAAGATGAAAAGTAACAGATGCTAGCAAGGATATAGAGAAAGATGTACTCTCTTACACTGTTGGTGGGAATGTAAATCAGTACAGCTATCATGAAAAACAGTATGGAGGTTCTTCAAAAAACAAAAGTGGGACTACCATATGATCCAGCAATCCCACTGCTGGGCATATATCCAAAAGAAAGGAAGTAAGTATATCAAAGAAATATCTGCATGCCCATGTTTATTGCAGCACTATTCATGATAGTCCCAATAAGGAATCAACTTAAGTGTCCATCAAAGGATAAATAGCTAAAGAAAATATGGTGCATAAACACAATGAAATATTATTTAGTCATAAAGTGAATGAGATCTTGTCATTTACAGAAAAATGGATGAGTCTAGAGGACATTATTTTAAGGGAAATAAGGCAGGCACAAAAAGACAAATATTGCATGTTTTCATTCATCTGTGGGAGCTACAAAAGCTGATCTAATGGAGGTAGAGAGCAGAATGATGGTTACTAGAGGCTATGAAGGGTGAGGGGAAGGGAGGGATGAAGAGAGGTTGGTTAATGGGTATAAAAGTACAGTTAGAGAGAAGGAATAAATTCTAATGTTTGATGGCATAGTAGGGTGATTAGAGTTACCAATCGTTTATTGTATATTTCAAAATAACTTGAAGATTTGGAATGTTCTCAACACAGAGAAATGATAAACGTTTTAGGTGATAGATATTCCAATTACCCTGATTTGATCATTACACACTGCATGCATGTATCAAAATATCACAAGTATCTGATAAATATGTACAATTATCATTATCAATAAAAGCCCAGAAACATAAATTTGCCTTTTTACTATACTTTCAGTCTTCATACTTTTCTTTCTTGACTCAAGGATGGTGACGCCAAAGCATTTGGAGAGAAACTCAAAGAAAAAAATAATGTTGTCAGTTATTTGGATTTTTCTAATTCTCCAAATATTTGACCTCGTGTAGCCCAAACATCTAGATAATTAACCAAAGCTGCATCTGCACACATGCCAACCAAACTGCTACTGAGCCATTTCAAGCAAAACCAGTCAACTCTGGCTCCAGAATGACTGTGATTTTTTGACCCTTACCAATTCCACCACTGTGTGGTTGAAGCAAGAGGGCCCATCTGCCTGATTAAGTTCATTTCACCTTCTGAAGAAGTCTCATTTCTCTCCTTTGGGTTATGGTCTGCTGCTGTGCCTATAGGTGCAATTTGAATTTTAATATTTTCATCTGGAGTTTGAGTGACAAGATAGTTGAGCAGTCCTTCTTGTCCAGGTTTTCTGCTATCCCACCTCTTGGAATGCTTTGCAGGTCTGTCCTCCCTCATCATGGGATATTCAGACATTCTACCTCCCAAACTCTAGCCTAAGATTTAAAACATTTCCTTTATATTCCGCCAGGCCCATTTTTCCATGCTATGAAAATTGTTTAATCCTCTTCTACACGGCACTCTTTGCTGCCTCTCCTTTATCTGCCATAGTAACATGTCAAGATAAATCTTAACACAATCTCTTTTCTCCTCTATGTGACTTCTATCTTGACATTAGGGTGAAAATATTTTTCTTTTAAAACAACTCCTTTGTTCTGCTTGGATCTGAGTACCCTGTCATTTCTTTGTGGTCCTCGGTTTTATTTTTGCTTTGGCATCGCTGGAAATAATGTCATCTCACTTAGTAATGTTTGCTACAAAGATCTCATAAGCCACTTTATCCTTCTCCCAGCCAACTGCAAAAGAAACTCAAATTCTTCTGACATTGCTGCATTTGGACATATCCTTGGAGCAGTCAAGCCAATTGACTGGATTTTAGCAATGTTCCTGCTCTCAGCTTTTACCAACAAAGCTTTATGTCCACTTGTCCTGCACTTTACTTCACCTGGACAGGGGTCTTGTGGCTTTTGTACTCTAGCTTTACATTCCTCAGTACCTGCTCAATTGTTCCTGAATACTTACAGCCAGCTCAGCCTTTCCTAAATAGCCCTCTGGCTCCAGCATCCTGGGCTCATCAGTCTCCCTTGGGCCGGCTGTTCCTCTTTCCTGTGAGTTACTAGGATGGAGTCAGGGTGCAGTAGGAGAAGCATTAGCTGGGTTGGTAAATGTCTACATAACATTGGGCAAGTTATAGCACCTCTTTGAGACTTTGTTCCATCCTTCTAAACACACGGACTGGATTAAATTGTCTTTAAGGGACCCTCCCTGCTGGGGAGACTTGCTGTGAAATGTTGGGGCCTTTCAAAAGCCCTGGAATGTACTGCTCAGGGGAAAATTAGTTGAATTGGTTTATGGTGGTCCGTGATAATAACAACAACCTTGATTTCTGACCAACTGAACTGACTATTCCCTCAAATGTTCTTGTTTATGCCAGCTAAGACGGACTGAAAGAGTTAATCATTTTTATTTACCACCATTGCCAACCCTTTCATATTGATTGGACCATCCCTAACTTATGAACAAGAGCTATTTTAAAAAAGCCATTCATTTATTCACTCATTTGTTCGCCAAAGGACTATGCTAGAAACCATATTTTCAAAGAATTTATGCTCAAGCTAACTTGAATTTATTGATTAAAGTCTGTTTACGAAGAGGGTCAATTTTTGTCTGGATTTGCCAGTTCTGCTTTTAAAGTAGGTCTTTATCTCCTGGTGTTATTTTAGAAGGAAAACATTTTTAAAAAATGACAGCAAAATTTGTAAAAGATCCATTCAATTCGAGGTGATTCCCTCAGATTGGCTCTAGGTTCCTATGAAACTGGTGTGATGAAGTTTAGTGGAAAGGGTTTCACTTGGAAACATTGGCCCCACTAGAATCTCAATTAATACACTTTGAGAATGTTACTTTTTATTATTAATGTCATGAGAAATTGGCTAACCAGGTGTGTAATTTTGACATTAAGGAATATAAGATATTTATCTTTCAGATAGATTTTTCTTAGGCTTTTTCATAAGTAAAAAGGGAATTCAGTAGAAAACATATGTGAAAATGTGCATTGATGGCAAAGTGTCATCATTACTATTATTTAAGGTGCTGTGATTTGGTAGTGGAGAAATAAGACTAATTCAGACTTGCCTGCAGAGTGCTAGATAATCAATTATTCAATTATTAATATTTGAACAGAAGTCTGTATACATCACTTGATTCAGAATAGACTTCCCTTTTTGCATAAAGGAGAGCTACTTAGCATCATGACTTGCGTAGTATTATAGAATTTGAGAGCCCAAAGTGACTTTTATGAGCCAACAGCACATTTTTAGAGAATATAACTTTGACTTTGAAGGAAACGATCCAAATAAGAGATAGAAATGAAACAAGATAATCTAAAAGATATCAGGTGAAGATTATTCTTTGCCTAAGTAGAGAATAAGAATATAACCATAAGATAATTATAATCTATTTATAAAGCAAAGCAAAATTAAGCCCCCACATGGCTCTCCTTCCCTTCTTCCCCTGACTCTGTGCTTATCTTGTCTTCTCAGGCTGGGATTTCTCCACTCTAACCAGGCACACCCACCCTGACTTTGCTGACACCTGCTTCTGAGCCTTCATCCCATCTTTTTTCAACAGCTGGAATGTCGTCCTTGTTTCTAGTCATGACTCCACAACTCACCTTGTCCTAAAAAACTATGCAGGCTACCCATTCAAACAGTTGCCTCATTTGCATTTTTAGGTATTCTTCACAGACATTCGTCTCATCTTGTCCACTAGATTTAAGTTCTCAGAGAGAATTATCACTCCTCTTATCTTAACTTACCACATTTAGTCTTAGCTGTCCTATCTTGAGCAGTTAGTTGGCAATATTTTTGATGGAAAAATAGACTTCTGACCAGAGCAGTTTAGTTTCAGCAAAATATAATCCTAGGCTGCTCAATGCCTTGCAATGCCTGCCCGTGGAAAGTAAAAGAAATTTTGGGGTGATATTTGATCCTCCCATATGCTCCAAATACAGAGAAGTCTAAATGTTGACCGAATTTTCGGTTACTTACAGACAAGCTTTCCACTTCAGTGATTTCAGAAATTGGGTGGATTGTTCTTTGTCTCATAAAGAATTCATTTTTAAGATGCTGATGGCCTCAGCTCTGGCTCATGGCCAGCTTCAGGAAGTGTGGTTCACAAACCATCAAGGCCTGTGCATACTCCGCATTCCTTGGGTAATGCAATTCTGGACCCAAATCGATTCCAGAAGTCTGATCTTCCGAGAGGAGCCAATGCTCCGAGCTGGTTGAACAGACTTCCTAGGCTCCCCCTGCTCACTACCTCAATCAGCCTGGAAGGGTTAAGCAGCCAATCAAGGAGCTAAGCGAGCAGTTTGGTGAGACCAAAGTTGCAGGGATCTGAACAAGTTGATGAGCTTGGCAGCTTATGTTTGAAGAATTTGTTTCATGTTTTGGATAAAGTCTGGGAATTTATCCTTCAAAATTCCTTAGATTTAGTAACATGTCAATGCACTGTGTTAATGCAAGCAGTTTTTCTTTCTCTTTTTTCTTTTCTTTTCTTTCTTTCTTTCTTTTTTTTTTTTTTTTTTTTAAGGTTAAAAGCCGCCTTCCTTTTTAAGTATGAGTAATCCATCCAAATCCTGCCTAAGGGAACAAAAGGAGTGCCGGTAATTTTCTCTTTCACAAAATGCAGAGACTTCCTCTCTGTCCTCTCCAAGTACCATTCTATGAACTGAAGGGAAATTACACTCCTCACCATTGAAAAAGAGATTATGCAAAATGAGAAGGTAAAGCCAATCACCATAATACAAATACAAATACCAGCTTAATTCCTTGCATGGTGGAGCCCTGTGCCTTTTCTTTCCAGATGTGGCTGTATATCCACATCTGTTTTTTTTTTTTTAAATTCTGTTATCTGGTATTTTTAAGAGCTCACAGAGAATAGAATCTTCAGTAGGAACATCGCGAGCTCCAGATCTTGCTAAACACTCTCCTTTTTCCCTTAAATATGGAGCATCTCCACTGAATTACCTCACTGGGGGCACCAAAATCCAAGGTTTACTTTTTTAGGTAGTTCTTCTCCTTGATGGTTTGGGAGAAGGTTATTCAATTCTTCTTTCCTCTCTCACATACACACATAATCACTTGGGGCGATTTCCTCTTCAGTGTAACAAACAAGGTGGCAGAGACTCTTCTATTTCCAACCTGCACACTGGGATAGCTCATGAGCCTTTGTGTGGTCTGTGGAACATTGCAGGTTCATTTCTGGACCACAGCAAGGCAGGGCAACTTAAAATAACCCTTGGGTAGAACCCTTTTAGACCTGGGGCTAATGGATGGAAGCTTGGTGATCCAAAAGATATGAGTTCAAGTGTATTTTTCATTGAAGGCAAATTTATCTTCCAGTTCTGCTTTTCCATGGTCAATATCGAGTCAATTTGCATGTCTTCAGAGTAGACGCCAGTGTGCTGAAGGGAATGATGGGTAGTAGGTGGAGGCCAGCATGGGGTAAATATTGGTCCTGGATTTTTAAAAATGTTGATTCTCTCATTTATGAATTAATTAATTTACAATATTGACAGGTTCTGCACTGGAATAGGCACTGTGCAAGGGATTGGGGGTGATTGTAAATTTGAATTGTCCTCAAATTGCTTACAGTGTAGATATATTCTACACTGTATGAAATATTCTACACAGAAGGAGATATTCTGCAGCCTGTGCTGCAGTGCAGTATTATTTTGTTTGAAAGAACATATACATAAAAATAGAGTGCAGGTTTTAGAGTCTATATGTGTTGGAATACGGGTTCAGCTGCATGTAACCCCTTATCATCCACAAAAACAATGGCTTAAATAAGACAAATTTATTTTTCTTTCACAAAAATAAGTCTGTGATTAGCTAGTTGAAGGCTGACATTATGGCATCAGAAATCAACAGAAATCTGAGCTCCTTCTGTATCTTTGCACCGCTCCTGGCTTCCACCTCATGATCCAAGAATTATCTACTTGTGCTCCAGCCATCACATGCTCATCTGGCCAGCAGGAAGGAGGAAGAGGGAAAAGAAGGGACAACCCCTCCCACTAAGAACAATTGCCAGTAGTATGCTACCACCCTATTGGCCAGAAATGTGTCACATGGTCACACCCAGCTGCAAAGGAAGCTGGGAAATGCAGTCTGTATTGAGAATTATTTTGCTAAGAAGGAAGAGAATAGAGTCATGAGTTTGGTTCCCAGCCATGCCATTCACCAGCTCTGTGACCTCTGGCAAATTTGTCATTTGGATCTCAGTTTTATTATCTCTCATATTGGGAAGATAATACCAATCTTATGTGGTTATCATAGGGTTATGTAAGATTGTGACTTTATAATAGCTAAAAGCTTAACTCTACTTGCTTTCTGTGGTGGCAGTTGCTATTTTCACAAGATGTGTCAGACAAGGAGGGGTGTGTCATGTCTGGGAATATCAGGAAAGGATCCATAGAAGTGATTACTGACAGCTGAAATACTCATAGGTATGATTCTACTGTAACTTTTATTTAGTTAAAACCGCATCAGAAACCAGAACCATAACAGTTGGCACAGTTCTTTCTTAGTTACTTTCTCACCTCTTATTTGGGAGCCTGTTCACCAGTTCATGTCTATCAGCTACTCAGTGTCTGCCCATCAGACCCTTCTTTTAATTCCTACAACTGTCACACTACTTCAGGCCATTAGTATTTTGTACCAGGACTGAGGCAATAGCCTCTTAACTGGTCTGCCTATTTCCAATTTTTATTTTTTCAACCCCCTTCCCTGCCTCCACTCCCAAGAGTGATCTATTAAAATTGTAGGTACATGGTTCTTCATTGCTTGCAGAATGAAGGAAAAATCCCTTAGCATGCAGTTCAGACATTCAACCTACCTTTCTAGCCTCATCTCCCACTCATCTCTCTATGGCCTGACACTGGGCACAGGGATTTTCGTGCTGGTTTGCATTTGTTCATGGTGTTCCTGAACCTATATTCTCCTTCCCTTCTCTTCTGACCAGGCAAATCCCATGCATACCTGGAGACTGAGCTAAAAATGCTACTCCCTCCTTGAAGATTTCCCCTTGTCTCCTTGGGTAGATTTAAATATTTGTTTCTCTATATATTCCCCATACTCAATTTGAATTCAATTACATTCAACAGATATTTCTGGAGGGCTTTCTATATATTATTAATAGGTACTGTGCATAGTCCTTGCCCTGAGGGAGCTCGTAATTTAGTAGGGGAAAATAAATGTAAACAAGCAGATTATTATGCAGAGTGATTGTTATATATATATATATATATATATATATATATATATATGTATGTAAACAGGTGGGGATGGAAGAAGAGAGGGTATAGGGAAATCTTTCCCAAGAACATGATGCTTGTATTGGGTTTTAAAGAAGGCATAGAAATTAATCAAATAGAAAAGGGCAAGAGGCAGAGGCTGAGGAAAAGATCTGAAACAGAGGAAATAGTTGGATAACATCATGTTGGGGGATTTTAAGCAGCTGAGCATCATTTGATAGCTAACATAGTTAACCACTCCAAAATAGTATGTACCAAGCATAGGGCAAAGTGCCTTATATTCAATTATCTCCTTTTACCTTACAGACCCTGTGAATGAAGTTTATCTCCAGTATATAAATATGAACAATGAAACTGAGAGTAGTTAAATCATTTGCTCAAGGCCAGACATTTAGTAAGGGATAGCTATAGTATTTAAATCCAAATATATCTGGTCTGAATACTACTGGGGATGAAAAGCAGTAGGATAATGGGATGTAGAATTCAGTAGGAATCAGATGCCAGAAAAAGGAATATGGACTTTATCTTTAGGCAACAGGAGATAGGAAGAGAGTATAGACCTTTGGGGGAGGGGGTATGATTAGACTAGTGTTTTAGAAAGATTACTTTGTTGGCCATGTGAGGACGAATCAGATGATATGGAGGTGGTTCTATATTTTTATTTAGTACCCTTATCATTCTACTTTATATTAAAGTCAATAATTTTTGCAATTACTTTTCTGATGTATAGGGGGCTACATTTTTTTTTACATCCCTCTCATAGAGTGTGCTAGTTAATTAATGAAGTAATTAGTTAATGCAATTTTAATTTAGAAAGTTTCTGTGTATGACAAGGAGACCAAATAGCCACTTACCTGATTCCATTTTCTGACCCCTAAAAAAACATCATCAATATAAATGAAAAATGGACAACTTTGGAGAGAAGCCTTATGAAATATGAAAATACATTTGTTATCAGAAGAAAGATTGCTAAGTGAAATCTTAGCAAAAATGAAAGTGAAAAAATCTCTAATCTTTAGGAGACTTGAATTTGAATTACAGCTCTGCCACTTCTTGACTGTGTGTTTGGGCAAATCACTGTACCTCTCTGAGCTAGATTTTTCTCATCTCTATAATGAGTGTAGCCTTTGAGTGATTCAGAGAAGGCACCAAGAGGATTCTGGGTACTAGTAATGTTTAATTTCTTATTCAGACAATGGCTATCTGAGTGTGTCCACTCTGCGAAAAGTTGTCAATTACACATATATGTATATATTTCTGTATGAGTTTTATATTTTGATAAAATTTATGAAGGAAAATAAAATGAGGGGAGTTACATTTAATCACATTTATTGTTTTTCTAGTTGAGTACTCAATGGTGATAATTATCGATCCTTGACTAAAATAAAAGTATAAATGTCATATCGAAACACAAATATCATGAGAAGCTAGCCCATAAACTCTCTGGAGCAGCTAAAGAGTTAAAAAGGAAGAAACTGGAATAGGGGGCCTGTTGGCCGAACATGGCAGAATGAACATGTGTTTATCACCACTTCTGGAACAGTAGAAGAATATAAAATGCACAAACCTACTATGACAAAGACAATGGGAGAATAGATGGCAGCAAAAAAAAAGCAATAATATTTGGGAATTTATTTTTATTACTTTTTATTTTGAAATAGCTTAATATTCATGAACGGTTGTAAAAATAGTACAGAAAGTTCCTGTGTTCCCTTTACCCAGCTTTGCCCTAATGACATGTTTTTTTCTTAGTAGTAAGATGACACCCTAATGACAACATTTTACATAACCATGGTGCATTGTGAAAACCAGGAAACTGACATTGGTACCATATTATTACTTAAGTACAAATCTTATTTGGATTTCACCAATTTTTATATGCACTCTTTTCTTCTGGTGCACAGTTCTGGAAATTGTATCATATGTTAGATTTGATGAACAATTACCAAAATTAGGATAGAGAACAATTCCATCACCACAAAGAAATTGTCTTATGTTGCACCTTAATAGTTACATACCCTTTTCTCAGCCCCTGATCACCACTGCTCTGATCTATAGCACTATAATTTCATCATTGTGAGGATGTTATACACATAGAATCGTACAGTATATAAATCTTTGATAAAGGATTTTTTAATCAAGTTGTTACATATATCAACAGTTTGTTCCTTTTTGCTGAATAGCATTCCCTGATATGAATGTACCATTCAGCTGTTGAAGTAAATTTGTGTTGTTTCCAGATTCCGCCTATTATGAGTAGAGTTGCGATAAACATTTGCGTATCATTTTTTGTGTGAACAGAACTTTTCATTTTTCTAGGACACATAACCAAGAATATGACTGCAAGATCATATGATTAGTATATGTTTAACTTTATAAGAAACTGCCAACTTTGCTGGCGCCGTACCAGCTATGTATGAGAAGTGCAGTCACTCCACCAGCATGTGGCTGTTACAAATATCTTTGTCATCGGTATTATCAATTTTTAAAATTCCAGCCATTCTAATAGGTGTGTAGTAATATCTTATTGGAGCTTCAATTTGCACCTCCAAATGGCTAATGATATTAAACATCTTTTCATGTTTATATTTGCCATCCATGTATCCTCTTTAGTGAAATGTCTATTCAAGTTTGTTGGCCATGATTTAATTGGATTGTTTGCATCCTTACTGTTGAGTCTGGATAGTTCTTTATGTATTCTGAATACCTTTGTTGGATATGTGATTTATAAATATTTTCTCATGGTCTTTCACGGAACAAACATTCTTAATTTTGATAAAGTTCAATTTTTAAACTTTTTTCTTTATGGATCATTCTTTGGTGTCATGTCTAAGAACTCTTTGCCTAACCCTTAGCCATGAAGATTTCCTCCAAAGTTTCCTTCTGAAAGTTTTATAACTTTATGTTGTACATTTATGCACATGATCCCTTTTAGGTTAATTTTTGTAAAAGGTATGAAGTGTAGGTTGAGGTTCATTGTTTTGCCTATTAATGTTTAATTATCCCAACAGTATTTGTTGAGAAAAACTATCCTTTCTCCATTGAAATACTTTTTCATCCAGTCAAAAATTAGTTGGCTGTGTTTGTGTGGGTCTGTCTCAGGGCTCTTTATTGTTCTGCATTGATCTGTGTGACTGCACCTTTGTCAATACCACACTGTCTTGATTATTGTGTCTATATAATAAGTCAAAACGAGGCCATGTTATATCTCTATCTTCTTTACTCTTCTTTTTAAAATTGTTTTGGCTGTTGTAGTTCCTTTGCCTTTTTATGTAAATTTTAGTGTCATCTTGTATATATCTACAAAGAATCCTTCTGGGATTTTGATAGAAATTGCTTTACACACATAGATCAATTTAAGGAAAATTGATATCTTCACTATGTTGCAACTCCCAGTTCCTGAACACAGTATGTCTCTCCACTTATTTAGGTCTTCTCTGACTTCTTGCACTAGCATTTTGTGGTTCTCAGCATGCAGATTCTGCACATGTTTTATTGCATTCATGACTAAGTCTATTTTTGGGGTAATTGCAATTGGTATAATGTTAATTTTATTTTCTAGTGTTTCATTGCTAGTATATAGAAATATGATTAAATATTATATGTTTACCTTGTATCCTGTAAACTTATTAATTTCCTTACTCTATGAGGCTTTTGTAAATTATTGGGGTTTTCTATGTAGAAAATCATGCCATCTGAAAACAAGGACAATTTTATTTCTTCCATTCTGATCCGTAGGCCTTTTATTTCCTTTTCCTGAGTTATTCCACTGGCTAAGGCTTCCAGTACTATGATAAATCGATGTACTAAGACAGACATCTTTGCCTTATAGCTGATCCTTGGGGACAAAACATTCAGTCTTTCACCATTAGGTATGATGGTGGTTCCAGATTAACATCACCTTTTTATTAGGTTGGGAAAATTTTATTCTATTTGTAGTTTGCTGGGAGTTTTTAAACTATGGATAGATATTAAAATTTGTCAAATGCTTTTTTCCTGTGTCAATTGGTATAACCACATCTTTCCCTCCCTCCTTCCCTTCCTTTCCCTTCCCTTTTTCCTTCCTTCTTTTTTTTTTTTCTACCTTTTGACAGTTAACATAGGTGAAGGGTCTAGTCCTTGGTTAAAAACCTATATGTGGTTTTTCAGGCCTGACCATAGGTGATTACAAAAATTTTACCTGTTGAGTCTCACTGGAGAAAACTGCTTTCCCTGCACCAGACTGGTGCATGGCCAATGCATTGTGGTCTCTGAAGGGAGCTGCAGTCAAAGGCTCAGGTCTCCCTGGTCAGTCACTGTCTTTCACATATTTACATTCCTAGCCCAGGTGCCTTCATCCCTAGGTCTCTTTGTCTGAGACTTTGGGCTAAGATGCTCTTCATGCACCTCTGCAGAAGGGAAGGAAGGGGAAACCTTGAAGACACTTTTCCTTATTCTGACTCACTACTTAATACCTTTCCACTCCTAGGCCTTCCCCCTCATCCTCTCCCCAACCTCAGGATCCATGAAACTGCAAGAGCCTTTAGTTTGGGGCTTCCTCAATAGTGAAACTACCCCTACATCTGTGCTGATCCACCTGACCCTTGCCCAGTGCACTGTTGTATGGGATAAATGAAACACAGGAGAATTGGTGCTTTCTCTGGTTTGAGTCTCTTGCCTCTATCATCAAAATAAATGCTTAAATATTTATCTCTTTCATTTTTGAATTGTTGCTTCATTTGGCTTCTCTGACACCTGACAGCTTAGAGTCCTTTCTCAGATTAGCTGAGCTCCTGACAATGATGAATTGCATTGACTGATTATCAAATATTGAATAAGTCTTTCATTCTTGGAATAAACCCAATTTGGTCATGGTGTATTATTATTTTTATGTATTTCTGCATTTGAATTGATACAATTTTGGTGAGGATTTTTTTTGCTTTTCGGTTCAAGAAAGATATTGGGCTGTAGTTTTCTTTCTAATTTTTTTTTAAATTATGAATGTAGTTTCTCTAATATTATTGGACTATATAGATTATTTTATCTTGGGTGAGTTTTGGTAGTGTGCTGTTTGTGAGAATCAGTTTCATCTACATTGTCAAATTTATGTGTGCAGTGATATTTGTAGTATTTTCTTATTATTCTTTTAATGTCTGTTGAGTCTGTAGTGATATCCCCTCTTTCATTCTCAATATTGGTAGTATGTGTTTTTTCTCTTTTAAAATTTGTCACTCTGCTGGAGGTTTATCAACTTTACTAATTTTTTTCAAAGTATCTGCTTTAGATCTGATTGATTTTCTCTCTTGTTATAGTTTCTTTATTGTTTTGTTTGAAATTTTATTCGTTTTGACCTTATCTTTATTATTTCCTTCCTTCTGCTTATTTTTTTTTCCTAGTTTCTTGAGGAGCAATTTCAGATTATTTATTTAGTACACTTTTTTCTTTTACCATATAAACACTTAGTGCTATAGATTTCCTTGTCAGGACTGCTTTTGCTACATCCCATGTATTTTAATATGTCGTATTTTCACTTTATTATATTTCAATATATTTTTAATTTTAAATTTGTTTTGAGATTTTCTGTTCAAGCCATGGATAATTTAGAAATTTGTTGTTTACTTTCCAAGTGGGTGTATGTTTCTGTTATATTTCTTTTATTAATTCTACTTTGATTCCATGATGCTAAGAGAATATAATTTGCATGATTTTAATTCTTTTAAATTTGTTAATGTTTATGTTATGAATGTCCCACGAACACTTAAAAAGAATGTGTAGTCTGTTGTCTTTGGGTGGAGTGTTTGTAAATGTCAATTTGATTCCATTAGTTGAAATTATTGTTCAATTCTTCTAGATCCATGCTAACATTTTGTATCATAGTTCTCTCTGAGAGAGGGGTCTGAAGTCTCCAACTGTATTTGTGGATTTTTCTCTCCCCATTCAGCTCTGGTAGTTTTTGCTTCATGCATTTTACAGCTCTGATTTTTGGTGCATACATGTTTAATATCGTTATGTTTTGTTAGCAAATTGATTCTTCTATCATTATGTAATGTCCTTATTTGTCCCTGGTAATTTTCTTTGTCCTGTAGTCTCTCTTATCTGATATTAATATAACTACTTAAGCTTTCTTTTTATTAGTGCTTTCATGATATTTTTCTCATCCTTTTATTTTATTTTTAATCTACTGCTGTAATTATATTCAAAGTGAGTTTTTGTAAACAGGTTATAGTTGAATCATGCCCTCCCCATCCCTCGCCATTTATTTCCATTTTAATTCATCCTTCCAATCTCTGTCTTTTAATTGCTATCTTTAGATGACTTATGTTTGTAAATTTACTCATATGTTAGTATTTAAATTTAAATTTTTTGCTTTCTCTTTGTTCCCTCTTTTTTTCATTTCTCTGTTTTCCTTTTTTTGTCTTCATAGGAATACTGAAACACTTTTAAGAATCCATTTTGATTTATCTATATTGTTTTTTATTGTATCTGTTTCTATAATTTGACATGGTTGTTATAGGGATTATAATATACATAGGTAGTCTTTTTGCAGTCTACTACTATCAACATTTTACCATTTCAAATAGAATTATAAATACCTTATTACTATCAGTTCCCTTTTTCCTCAGTCCTTTACGATATAGTTATCTTAAAT
>RJWJ010025762.1:0-23816 GCA_004363605.1 Indri indri | reverse complement strand
ATCACCCAGTCCCTGTGGGTGAGGGAGACCAGCATGCGCTGGCTGGTCCAAGACAAGTGTCCAGGTCTAAAGCAGTGACCAGATGGCCTTCTCCCCGCACTGCTTTGCCTGCTCGGCTCACGCCAAGCCATGTGATGAAGAGAAAGTTCTGGGGTATGTGGGAGGGGCAAAGTTTGTGCTTTTGGAGGTAGGAAATAGCAAGCCATGGCAGGTTTCTGAGCAGAGGATGCAGTAGATATGAAAGGTCAGGCTGACAGTTGATGGGATGGCAGCAACTTGGAGTTAAGGAGACCAGATAGGAGTAGGTTCTAATCCGGACAAGCTGGTGTCTGTGTGAAAAGGGAAGATATAAGAGGAATTTATTTAGAAGGGGAAATCCACTGGGCTTGGTGGTTAACTCGACACAGAGAAGGTGGAAGGATGAATGATTATGCATCCAGAGGGAGGGCAGATGAACGATGTGGTGGGTTGCTATATTGAGGCATCCATGTAGAAGGGTTTATTAGGTGAATGGAGAAACGGACAAAGAGCTCAGATGAGAGAAGCAGACAGGAGATAAAGTTGGAGAGTCATAAACCATGCTTCAGGAAGAGACAAATTTCCTGAAGGTAAAAGGGAAGACAGAAGTGTAAAGGTTCTAGGCAAGCCTTGAACACCTGCAGAATAAATGGAGCAGTATACTATGTTCATGAATGTGAAATTTTCATATCATAAAGATACCAATTCTTCCCAAATTTAACTATACATTCCATTGATGTGTTTATAGGATGAGATAAATTGATTCTAAAATTCATGTGGGAGAGTAGAAGTTCAGGAATAGCCAAGGCAACTTTGCTGCAGAAGAATGAGAGGAACCTGCCCTACCTATTTCAAGATGTATTGTCTAGCAACAATTAAGACAGCGTAGTGCTGTCCAGGGTTAGACAGATATGTCAGTGGGACCGATGGGGGGTGCAGAAATGATTTGTGTATAAGCAGAACTTTAGTAGACAGTAGAGGCAGGTTTACAAATTAGTGAGAAAGGGTGGCTGTCTCATAAATGGCATTGGCGTAATTGACTTTCCATATCCATAACATCAAAATAAAGTTAGGGCCTTACCTCCTACCATATCCAGAATAAATTACAGATGGGTTAAAGCCTTATACGTGAACGTGAAAACCTGTGGTAGATTCAAGATGGCTACAATTCTTTGCCATTTCTCTCATCCAGAGATGGGGTGTAATTCCCCTGCTTGAAGCTGGGCCAGCCCTATGCCCTCTTCACCCATGTAGAGAAGCCATGCTGAGACCTCTAAGGCTAGGCCACAAGAAGATATGTCTCTCTCTCTTCATCTCTCGGCATGTGCCTGGGAACCCTGATTCTCCAAGTAAATAGTCCAGCTACCTGCTGAAAATGGAGCCCATGCAGAGAGGACAGCCACATGGAGGAGTGCTGAGACAGCAAGTGTTCCAGAAGGGTCTATCTGGGGCCTTCCAGTGTCTCTCAGCTCCAGGGGTTCCCAGTCCCAGCTGCTGACTGCTTGTGGCTACATGAGAGGCCCAAGTGAGACCAGCAGAGCTGCTCAGCCAGACGTGGTTACCCACAGAACACAGAGGAACAACATGGCTGTTGTTCTAAGCTACTCCATTTCGTGGTGGTTTGTTATGCAGCAGGGGGTGACTGAAGGGCTCCAATATACAGTTTATAGCTACTGTGATGTGTTGAATCGTGACTGCCCTTCAACATATGTTGAAGACCTAACCCCCAAGGTGATGGTATTAAGGGGTGGAGTCTTTTGGGAAGTGACTAAGTAACGAGGAGTCTGCCCTCGTGATTGGATTAGTGCTCTTATAAAAGAGGTTGAAGGGAATAGGGTCCTTCTATCCCTCCCCAACGTGAGGACACCTAGACAGCATCATCTGTGAGGAACAGGCCTTCACCAGACACTGAACTTGCCAGCACCTTAATCTTAGACTTCTAGCTTCTAGAACTGTGAGAAATACATTTCTATTATTTATAAATCACCCAGTCTCAGGAAGTTTATTATAGCAGCACAAATGGACTAAGATATCAAGTATTTCAGAATGTGACCTTATTTGGTGATAGAGTCATGGCAGATGACGCAGTTAGTTAAGATGAGGTCACACTGGAGTAGGGTGGTCCCTTAATCCAATATGACTGCTGTCCTTGTAAGAAGAGGGAAACTTGGGCAGAGAAAAGTTACACAGAAAGAAGACAGGGACCTGAGGATGGAGGCAGAGATTGCGACCATGGGCCAAGGAGGCCTGGGGCTCCCAGAAGCTGGAAGAGGCCCGAAAGGATTCTCCTTCAGAAGCTTCAGAAGGAGCATGCACGGCCCTGGCCTGTCAGTCCAGCCAGCCCTAACTGTGAGACCCCCTGCCAGCGGGACCACTCAGACCTACTTGCAACCTCAAAAGCCATTCACTTTCTAGTTCATTGTGAACCTCTGGAGGGCAAGAACCAAATTTCAATCATGCCTGTGTCCCCCCAGGCTTGGTGTTGTGGCTGGTGTGAAAGTCACTCATGCTAGGAACATCCTGACAAACAGAGCCAGGAACCTGTGAAAGGGGTTCTGACACTGGCATGCCTGATAACAAAAAGGACCCTGGAAAAACCACAACCTTGCACAGTGGTCATTGCAGCCTTATGCAAAAAATACTTCTGCAAGGATATCTGCTCAGAGACTGCCTGTCCAACCTCAGACTGCTAACAGTCTGATAACTATCACAACAACTAACAATCACCTTTGTTATTGATCTTTGTAGGCACAGATCTCAAAACAATTATGTAATCCTCCTCATTTTCCCTTTAATAACCTTAGTCTTCCTTTATCTCCCCAAACATGCACATAGTTTACTATGGCACATGTATTCCCATTGCAATGCCCTACTCTGGAATAAATATCTTTTCTTTTAGAGAGCCTCTCTTTATTATTTAGGTTGACACTTGCGTGCAACAGGCATTCAGTAAGTATTGAATTCTGTTCAACAAATTCTGTTCTGAGGAAGAGGCAGTGGTGGCTGAGAAGGAGCCTGGACCACCTAAGAGTGCCTTCTGCACACAGAACGTCCACTTCCACTCCAGCCCCACATGGCCGTGGTCTCGGTAGCCTTACACAGCCTCCTGGAAGTCTCAGCACCCACTGGAAGGAGGAAACTGAGAGGACACGGCAGGCTAACCTGCTCAGGGTCACACCTGTCCCAGGCGGCCAGGCCTGAGTGGACACTGCCCACCAGGGCTCTAATCAGAGCGTTCATTCTACCGCTGCAATTTCTCTAAAAAATTCTAACCCCCACGGGCCGAATATTGTAAAAACATTTCAAGGTGTGAAGAAAAATAAAATTTTAAGGCTCCCCCCCCCCACCGGCTGACTAAATGGACCCCCTCGTGGCTAAAGGAATATCCTGAAACTAAATGCCTGCCAGGAGGAGGGAGGTCAGACATGCCTTATCATTCCCCCCTTCCCTTCTTGGTGACATCCTTTGTAACCCATTAACAGGCCTAAGGGTATGCAAGACAAACCTGCAGGTCCTCAATTTACACAACAAACATGTCCAGTGGCTTATCTCTGATAAAGAGCTCCTTATGTTAAAACATTCCAAGCCTTTAGACAAAGCTTCATGTCTTTAACCAATTACAAGCCAAAGAATCTTTAAACCTACCTATAACCTGTAAGCCCCCGTTTCGAGATGGCCCACCTTTTCGGGCCAAACCAAAGTATGCCTCCCACGTATTGATTTATGACTTTACCAGTAACCCCTGTCTCCCTGAAATGCATAAAACCAAACTGTAACCCAACCTCTGCGAGTCCACTGCTCAAGACCTCTTGGGCGTAGCTCCGGGTCATGGTCCTCAAATTTGGCTCAGTAAATCTCTTTAAAATTATTTTGCAGAGTCTGGTCTTTTTTTCCGTTGACAAAGGTTTGCTCTATTAAAAAAGGAAAGAGGGAAGATTTCGCTAGAAGTCATCGCAACCTCCAAAGTAAAATTTTCATTCCAAGTTTTCAATAGAGAAGCTGTCCACTTTTCAGACACAAATAGGATAAAAGTCTTCTTGCAAAGGGAAAAAACCAGAAACTTACACTAGAAAGTGATCCCCACCTCCGCCTCCCTAGCCGGTAAGAGTCTTAGGATGGGTTTCCACGGCCGCTGATTCAAGGTAAACTTTTTACCATGACCTTGGTTGGCGGCCAGAGGTGTGCACCCGCAGAGACGCAAATCATCCGAAGATGGGGTGTAGGAGGTCGCCGGCTTCACCTAAGGACAGCGCGACAGAGAGGGGTCTCCATGGCTCGCTCCGGGACGCACGGCTGTGGTCGCCGGAACCCTGGTCCCTGGCCTCGCTCTGGGGGAAGCGACGGCCCCTGCGGTCTGGGTCCCCACATCAGACCAGCTCGTAGACGTAGGAGAGGCAGACGGAGCTTCTGGAACTTTCGTTTTCCACCAGGAGCAGTCCTAAGCTTGGAGCTCGAACGATTGCTTAAACTGGGCTGGAGAGTTCGGCCCCTCGGGGCGAAAGGAAGCTGACATCCAGCGAAAGAGCGAAGTCCAGTGGGGGCGGGAGCGTCCGGGAGTGGGGCGGGAACGGGGCCAGGGGCGGGGCGGCCGAGGGGTGGGGGCGGGGCCGGGCGGCCGCGGGGGCGGAGTGGGGGGCGGGGTGGCTCCCGGCTGGCTGGGCGCTCGACGTGGGCGCACCGCTGGGTCCCAGCTCCTGTCCTGGCGCGGACACGCGCTTCCTCCTTTGAGCTCCCGGGCGTCTAGAGGGGAAGGTCTCTGAGGGTTCACGAGAGTTCGGGGTCACCGCGAGTCCAGGCCCCCGCGAGTCCGGGTCCCCGCGAGTCCGGGGTCCGAGCGGTCTCACGGCAGTGGCCCGTTCCAGCAGCTGCGCCCAGGCGCACAAGCCGGCCAGCCACGGGGAGGGGGCTGCCAGCGGCAAGATGAGGAAGCCCGACGGGAAGATCGTGCTGCTGGGGGACATGAACGTGGGCAAGACGTCGCTGCTGCAGAGGTACATGGAGCGGCGCTTCCCAGACACGGTCAGCACGGTGGGCGGCGCCTTCTACCTGAAGCAGTGGCGCTCCTACAACATCTCCATCTGGGACACTGCAGGTGAGGGCCGGTGCTGCAGGAGCCACGTTGTCCTCGGGGCTCCGCAGAGGACGTGGGTGGGGGCGCGGGCCTTCCAGCAGGTGTTCCCGAGGATGGCGTCCTTCGGGGCAGGTGTCTCCGAGGTCGGCTGTTCTGGGCTGCGCACAGGGTCCCGACCTCAGATAGCAGATGCCCCGGTTTTGGGGTGCGACCACTCTTAGCCCCTGTTTTCACTCGTCCCCCTTTGCTGGTTGAGAAAACTGCCTGTTCAGCCACTCCGCGCGCCTTAGCGACAATCAGGGTTACACTGGGAAAGCCCCCGGCTCCAAAGACAGAACCTGTTGGCCACTTAAGTCCCTAAGCGGCCTTTGGCTCCAGAGCGCCGCGTGCCGGCGCAGAGCTGCACGTGGTGACCAGACGCACTCCTTTGTTGCTGCTTTAGTATTTTCAGTTTTTAAATACCCTCAGGAACATGATCTCACGTGATAGCTGTAACAACCTTGAGCGGTGAGTAGAGCTAGTATGGTTAGCTTTTCTTTTTACAAAAAAGGAAACTGAGGCACAGAGTGTTTCCCCTCTGCTGGGTTTAGTAAGGAGAGTAGGACGTAGAACTGGAGTTTCCAGATCTCTTATTCCAGACCATATCTGCATTTTACAGTTTACTTACCGTCTCTGCTTGATCCTGGCTCATATATATGTCATGTGGGTTTGGAGTGATTTCCTGTAGAAGCATTTTTAAGATAGCAATGAATTATTTTTAGTGTAGTATTTGTGACTTATCAGAAGTACAACTTAGAGGATCTTAATTCAAGCTTTCAGTTTAGCTTTGCAAAATAACACTGATGATTATGGTGTAATAATGGAATGTATTTCCTCCCCTGTGAAAAAGAGGAAAGTACCCTAAGTAAATGGAGAAATTGGAAATGGTATGATACATTTTCAATGAATGTGAGTTTTTGGAAGCCTGATACTTTAAGGTTCAGACTTCTTTTATGTCAGCACTTTAAAAAGTCATATACCCAAAGGTCCTGTCCAGGATTTTAAAATTGCCATCTTGGGTACACCAGTCTGCTGAATAAACAAGATTATAATGAATTCTCTATCTAAAACTGAATTAATGAAGTTCAGCTGGGCACTTCCACTCCTCCCCCCTCCCTTCTGCTTTCTTTGATGCCTTCTTTTTCATTATTATCTCTGTTAACATCATGACTAAATTATTTGCAATGCCCCCGGGTGCGTTCCCTGCTCTTTTCTCCAACTCCTCTCCACCCGGGCTGCAGGGAGAGGTTTCTCTGTGATCCTTGACTTAAGCTGACTCCCTGGCTCTGGGCGTTTGGTGAGGGTGGAAGGCACGCTCTGGAAGTGGAATCCAATCACATTCGCAGTACTTGTCTGCCTGCTTTGTTCAAAGCTTTGCTCCTCCGCTCCTTTTGTTGATTGGCTGGATGTTACTGCTGTACTTGGTTTACATGAGGATAACGCAGGATAGGTGTTGAGGGACACAAAACAAGGGCCAGCCTGGAGGCAGACTCTTTCCACGCAGGGTGATGTTTCTGCAACAGGTGCTGAGGGTGGTGTTAGAACAGGCTCCTGCCTTGGAGGGTAGGTAGTAGCAGTTTCACTCTGACCGGCTGCGTCCTTCTTCAGCGCCAGGGACATGTTGCAGCCGGAACCCTGATCACCAGAGGATTTTGTAACAGTGCTGATGTGATGTCCTAGATATCTCGAAGGGTTTCCAGGGCGGCAGCTCATTTCCTGGCTGTGGAGGCTGCTGCCCTCTTATTCTTGGAACCCTGAGTGTGAACTCAGTAGGGCCCCATCTCCGCATTTCTGACCTTTTGTGTGCGCAGGCTCAGGGCAATCTGGTCTGGAGTCGGAGTCGGAGTCTGAGGGACTCGGGTCACCCCATGCCTGTCTACTCAGTGTTGGGCTTATAGAATACTCAAGGGGGAAGAGAGGTAGGAACAGATGCCTTTTCCATAATCCTTGTTGGAAATTCGGAATTTAACTTTTGGGGACCCTGCTTTTTCCCTCCTCTCGTCTAGCTCTTAAACTTTCTTTCCAGCTCACAGACTGTGCCTTTTAAGTTGTTTTCACTGTAATAGTCATAACCCAGGCAGAAGGCTGAGGACCAGCTGGGGGAGAAACCGCTTTTACTGCTGCTTTCAGTAATAGGAGGCCATGGGTGCGGGCAGGTGGGGGGTGTTCGGATGTTTAATTGTGGAAAAAGAAAGCGGTAGTAAGGTAGGGGTCAAAGTTCCTGTTGCACTTCTGGGCGCCTTTCCCAAAACACCCAGGACCTGGCTGCTGGCAGCCTGCAGGGCGGGTGGTGGGTGGAGCTGGGCGCAGAAGAGATTAGCTGGGTCGGGGAAGTACTTTATCTTATTCAGCTGACTGGAGAGTCCTTCAGAGGTAGGTGAATTATTTGCATGTTAGAGACGGGAGACGGACGCTCAGAGAAGTTAAGTGGGGTTCAGCCCGTGGTCTGTTCGGCTGGCCTGTCCCAGCCCACTCCTTCCCCCGTGCCTCTGTCACTCTCCGCTGTGTCTAGCTGGGCAGACAGTCGTGGAGCAGTCGCAGTGCCCAAGTTGGCAAGTCCAGGAAGCACGGTGGGGGTTGCCCAGAGAGGAGACAGAGCCCCGAGAGAACCTGCCGCTGCCCTCCTCTCTGTCACCCGTTGGTCAGAACAGCCTAAAAGGGTGCTGCCCGTCACCAGCAAATGTCCCGTGAGTGCCTCCTCCGTGCCCGGCACCGCGCAGGCCTCGCTCTGCAGCAGCCACACAGGCTGGCGCTGCTGCGTGGGCTTTGAATTCAGAGGAGGGGGACGGCAAGCAAGGAAATAAATGGTAGTTTCCCACCTCACAATGTTTTGGAGAAAACACAACAGGGCGATGAGAAAGCGGCCTGTGTGCCTGTGGAGGTCTCGTTCACTGGGTCCCTGGAGGCCTCCTCATCTCTCTGCCCTCCTTCCTCAGGGCTGTAGCCCCGACAGTGGCCGATATCTGACTCGTGCTTGCAGCCCGGTGCCTGACCCTGAAGACCAAGCGCGGGAAAACAGTTAACAGACCCGAGCCCACTTCCCTACTCCTCATTCAGTTTCCAACTGCTGCTGCGGAAACTTTGCTGTTGAGATAGAGTGAATATATTTCGTATGTGGAATGGTGTCAGTCTTTGGGGGCCCCAGGACAGGCCGTGATAGACAGAATAATGTCCTCCCAAAGGTGTCCGTATCCTGATCTCTTCAAGGAGTGTCCTGTGTGGCGGGATGCTCTGGCCTTTTGATCCTCCTGAGGCACCAGCAGAAGGTTGTCCGGCCACACGCATGGCTTCCTCCCTGGAGCAGGCTTTCCTGACAGGGGCTCTCCCAGTCGGAACTTGCCTAGCAGCCCGGATGACTGAGAATTTCCCAAATCATTAAGTCCCCTCATCTTTGCTCAATGGGTCTTCCCTCAATCCATCTCTTTCTTCCACATTTAGCATAAACAGCAAGAACAAACTGGGCCACACCTTCAACACTTGGCTTGGGAAGCTCCTCGGCTAAATCCTCAACCCCGCTGCGTACAGGCTTTGCTTCCCGCAGGACCACAGGGCACAATTCAGCCGAACTTTCTGGCGCTTGGTCCCTTTCCTCCACTTTCCAGTATCGTGTTCCTCATTTCCATCGGAGGCTTCTAACCAACAGTGCCTTTGACATCTGTTTTTCGACCTATAATCTATTTGTGCCAATTTAGTTGTTCTCTAGGAGGATGCAGGTTTCCTTCTGGTCTGTCACCAGCAGAGCTATTGACACCCATCTTTCCACTGCCATCTGTGCAGGGCAGCCTAGGTGATCCCCTCACGATCCTCGTGCTCTCCTGGCTTCTGTGTTAGTTTCCTATCCCTGCTGTAACAAATTCGTTGCTTAAAATACCACAAATTCATTATCTTACAGTCTGTAGGTCAGAAGTCCTAAATGAGTCTCTCTCACTGGGCTAAAGCCAAAGTTGGCAGGTCGCATTCCTTTCTGGAAGCTAACGGGAAGAATCTGTCTCCTCGGCTTGTCCAGCTCTTAGCACCTTCCCTGTCCTGGCCTCTTCAGCCTCTCTCCGGAGCCAGCAGTGGCCGGCCAGGTCTTACACCGCATCGCCTGGCCCTGGCAGTCCTGCCTCCCCTTCCACACCGAGCGGGACCCGTCCTCATAATCCAGGGTGACTCCTTGTTTTAAGGTTGGCTGATCAGCAACCGTAACGCCCCTTGCCGTGTGACATAACATACTCATAGGCTCCAGGATTAGGACCTTGTCGGGGCCGATGTTCTGCCACCACAGCCGTGATTGTGCTTGCGTCACCTCTCTCTACCCCGTGTCCTCATCTGTAGTAAGGGGATGATGGTAGCACCTCCCCAGAGCATTGTTAGGAACCAATGAGTTGACATTGGCCAAGTTCTCAGAACACTACCCAGAATGAGGAAGCACCAAATAAGTTTTTGCTAAATAAACAATTGTCTCCCTGCCCTGGGTGCTTAATAACAGTGGTTACCACCAACGGGCACATCTCAGAGGGGTGAGACAGGTTCAGTGGCCCTGATACTAAATCTGTCATAAATGGAGAGGTCAAAGAGAGGGGAGGAAGGAGTGGGAACGCTTGTGGTTAGCAGTGGCTGAAGAGTTTGAATAAAACTCACCCTAAGCCATACGGGGACTCAGTCATCTAGAAGGCCTGCAGTATTTAACTTCCGTGTTTGCTGTTTGGAACCAGTCAGGGGCCTGGTGACGACGGGTTTGACCGTAGGGGGCAGAGCTGGTTCACTCTGTACTTCCCCCGTGTATTCGCCCTGAGCCGGGAGGGAACAATTCCTCTGTCTCTGCAGGAAGTGCCAGGTTTGGTGTGAGCCAGGGACCCAGTGTCCTTGGTGCCAGAAACCCAAGGACAAGTGTATGGGTGAAGATGCCAAACAGAGGCGGATGCGCCCCCTGGCCCCGTCATCAGAGGCAGGGTTGGGGTGCCAATGGCTCTGGGCCCCAGGGGACAAAAGGCGGGACTGAGAAAGTGGGGGCTCTTTGGTGTGGATAAAGAAGTGGAGCCCATAGCTGTTTTCAGTGCTGAAAAGTTGTGTGGAAGAGGAACTTAAGCCTTGTTCTGAGTTTTACTCCAGCAAGTAGAACTAGGTTTGGGGGTCTGTGGTGGGAAGGTAGATTGGATCTGTGTGTGGGGTGGGCTGCCTTCCACGTGGCACATGCCCTGCCTGCGGTGATCGCCACTGTTCCTGGCCTGGCCCCGCATGAGGGCTCCGCACTCCTGTGTTCACTTCCCGTTCTCAGTGGTCCTCCTGGGAGGCGTCAGCGTCTCTGTCCTACAGACCAGGTAGCAATGAAACTAGGACTGTCTCATTCAACTCCCAAACCTTAGTCTTACTGCCATCGTAGACTCCAGGTCTAGGGGCTGCTCGGTTCAGGACCTGGAGTGGGGATTTCTCGGCAGGTCAGGTCCTTCCCTCCGAAAGGCAAAATTCAAGGACTTACGAGGACAGGGGCATGCTGGGTTTGGGATATCAGGCTCTCCCAGGCCCTCTGCAGGGGTAAAGATGGTTTGCCCAGGCGGGCACTTCCTCAAGCTCTGTATGCAAGTCAGAGGATCAATTTAAGATCTTCCTTTTTACTTGAACAGTTTTAGTGCAACTCAGGAGAGGAATTGAAATTTCTGGTTGTGAAATCTTGGTGCCTGGAGGGGGGAAAATTTAAGTGAGCCTGTGAAATTAGCTAAGAGGTTAAGAGTTCTTGGCTGTCTGAGGCTGTCCTGGGGTAGCTCCCGGAGATGTTTGTGAAGGATGAGTGTGGTGCGCAGGTGAAGATGCCGAATGAGACGGGCCATCTAATTCTGAGGTCCGGGAGTCCCCCACCTGCTGACTTCCACCCCGCTGGAGCTGAGGCCACCCATGCAGCTGCCCCTGGATTCAGGGAATGGGGTGGATGCGGGTCATAAGCGATGTCCATCTGGTTGGAAAGGTGTAATGCAGAGGAGCCTGGACAGTAGCTCACTTGGACAGGGACCGCGAGAGTTGCTGACAGTTGATGCTTTTGGCTTGCCTGTGAGGACCGCACATTTCCAAAAAGGCTTGCGATGTTGATGCAGAAGGCATCAGACAGCTGGAGAAAAACGTGGAGCCAAGGGGGTGGAGGGAGTCCGACTTTAGCTGGCTCTCAGATTGTATCAGGTGAGGCTTGTGAGTGGTTTTTGAGGTCTTACCATGGCACCCTCAGCCTGACACCTAGTATTTGCGGGACAGGAGACCATCTGGCTGGTCACATCCTCTTCCTACAGACTGGGGGCTGCCGTGGCCCCGCCTCCAGTTGTAAATAAGGCTTTATTGGCATCCAGCCACACGTGTAGTGTCCCTGCTGCCTTCACCGTACAACAGCAGAGTTGCATTGTTACAGCAGAGAACACATAGCACACAGAGCCAAACACATTTACTACGTCGCCTGTGCAGAAAAAGATTTGGGTCACGTAAAGGGGAAGATACTTTGCTAAAAGTCCGTTTTGTAGGTTTAGCAACTTCCAAAAGGACCCCATGATTCAGTTAAATGCAACGAGCAGCTCTCTGGTTCCTACCGTGTGTGCTGGGCTCGGTTGAACGGAGGGTAAGGCCTGGACTGAAGACCAACACCAGTTCCTACTGAAGAAAGATCGTGGAAAAAATTGCCATTTAGGTTTGGCTTCTGGAAGCCAAACCTGCCAAGCCTGTGTCGTACATGGGTCCGTGTCTTTATCTCTGCCGAGGGTTTGGAACAGGGGCCTTCTGGGTGCGAGGCCTCATTTGACCAATAACGGTGGCCTGGACGTGCACATGGGTATTAAGATAGGTGAAGAGAATCGGGTGTTTGAGTCCGGCAGGCGCGGACAAAGCAACATTGTACTTGGACCCGTGGAGCACAATGGGTGCTTGTGGGCAGCTCCTGTGCGGAGGAGCCCGGCCGAGCCTCCTGGAGGGGGCGCCCAGGAATTCTGGGGGCGGGAAGAGGTATTTAAGGCTCATTAGTGTGCTGTTGATTCAGGAGAAACTTAACTAATTAAGGTCAAGTATATTTGTTAACTAATGTATGAATCACATCGAATGCTTTTGCAAGGTAATTTCATGCTTCGTTATCTTTAAGTTCTCTGGAGAAATAGAAAATTTATGATTTGGAATCGAAGTTGCCCCTCTTTGCTTTGTTAAGGGAGACTTCATATAACGTCCCACATCATGAAAAAGAAATTTTGCTCACACATGTACACATGTGTACGTACACGTGTTTAGAATAATAGCCTTATCGCTGCGATCACTGATTTCTGGGGTCCAGCTGGCTGTGCCCACTGGCCCAGGCTGGTCCCAGCAGCATGTGAACCCTGGGCCCCCACTCCCTGTCCTTCTGCTCACCGCTGAGGGGACTTTGCTGTGGGGCCTCCTGGGCCTGGTTGGCTTCTCTGCTCAGAGCCCCTCCCGGCACTGCCCTGTCAGCCAACACAGGTGCCTCGCACCTACTCTAACGCACTGTTTTTAGTTCGCCACATCTGCCCTGTCTTTCCCCTGCATACAGCATCTCTTTCTCCCGGAATGTCCTCACTTCTGTCGATGGCTGACTTGAATTTTATCCCATCTTTCAATGAAGCATTCCTTGATCACTGCAGCAGAAAGAATTCCTCCTTTCTCCAAACTGCTGCGAAGTGACCTTGTACCCCTACTGCGTACTGTGGTTATCTGCTTTTGTTACTTATTTGTCTTCCCTCTGATTTACAAACTCCTTGGGTTTTATTCACTTTTCTGTTCTCCATTGGATCTAGCATTTTGCTTATATTTTTTAAAATAAGTTTTTGCTGAATGAAATTTTTGAAAGCAGTGGAAAAAGTTCAAAGAGACTAGAATTAGTGGTTTTATTTTCTCAATGATGTATTGACTCTGAACGATAAAATTAGTGTAAAAATACCATTGTCAGGGGCTCTGTAATGCAGCTGACAATAGGCCAGTGTGTGCGTGGGAGAGAAGTGATGGTCTGTGGCATTAATTATAGGGTGTTATTAAAACAAACTCTTTAGCAGCTCTTGATTTCTTTTGAGTTCAATATCATTAAAAATCTATTTAAAGATAAAGAATAACACACCAGAACTCTGCTTCTGGGAAGATGGAAAACTGTACTTTGCCCTATTCTTCCCACTAATTATAGCTAAAAACCTTGGGTATTATATACAAACAAACAGAAGACGATTCTGGAAGGTGGAGAAGAAGGCAGAGCCCCTGGGGACCTCAGGACTTGAAGAATGGCATGTCGTGAGTTCCCTGAGTTTTCCTTTTGCCTTGTGGATCCCATATTTGGGGCTGAAGAAGCTAAAAATTCAGAAATACCAATGAAGAAAGACTACAAAAGACTACTCTCTTGACAAAGGACTAAAAAGCGGGTAGTGTAGCAAGACAGAAAACTTTTAGATAATAACCCAATGATATTATCTAAACACCACTGAAAAAACTGTGGCCCACCCACACCCACACCAGCAAAGAATGAGTGGGGCGCCTGGACCCCACCCTCGCCTGGCTTTGATGAGTGCTCAGCCCTTTGGCAGGGCGATGTCCGAGGGGGATGGGTAGGGATGGGTAGGGCCTTGTCCCCACCTAGTACTCATGAGGACACCCTGAGGGTGTCCATGGAGGCCAAGTGGGAGCTTGGACTTCTGCCTCCATCTGTCTGGGAAGAGACAGAGCCTCCCCACACCAGCTCTGCCCAGATAGTATCAGAAAAAGCCAGTAAAATAGGAGGTTTAAATAAGATCCAGACTCTCATAACAATATGAAAATCTCCTGGTGTCAATAAAAAAATCACTCATCATACAAGAACCAGGAAGATCTCAAATTGAATGAAAAATGACGATCAGTAGATGCCAACACCAAGATGATAGAGATGTTATAGTTATCTGACAAAGAGTTTAAAGCAGCCATCATAAAAATGCTTCAGTGAACAATTATGAACATGCTTAAACAAATGAAAAAATAGCCCCAGCAAGGACTAGAAGATATAAAGAAAAACCAAGTGAAAATGTTTGAACTGATAAATATAGGAACCAAAATAAAAGACTTACTGGATGAACTTAACAGCAGAATGGAGGAGAGAGAGGAAAGAACCCATGAGCTGGAAGATAGAATAATAAAAATAGTAACATAAATTATCTAATCTGAAAAACAGAGAGAACATAGATTGAAAAAAAACGAGTGGAGCCTCAGGGACCTGTGGGACTATAATGGAAGATCTAACATTTGTGTCATCAGAGTCATGGAAGGAGAAAGGAAGAGGGACTGAAAACGTACTGGAAGAAATAATGGCTAAAAACCTCCCAAATTTGACGAGAGACAAAAATCTCCAAGTTCAAGAAGCTGAGAAAACCATGAAGAGGATCAACCCAAAGAAATCCATGCCAAGACACATCATGATTAAACTTCTGAACACTAAAGACCAGGAAAAAATCCCGGAAGCAGCCGGAGAAAAACAATAAGAATGACAGAGGATTTCTCATCAGAAACCATGCAGGCCAGGAAAAAGTGGCACATTATTCAAGTGCTGAAAGCAAAAATGAAAAAAGTTGTTATATAATTCTTCTCCTGGCATCTTCAGTCCCAAAAAATGGCTCTCAAGAGACATGCTTCTATCATGTATGCCACAACATCAATGGGAACTTTTCATTTGTTCTGTTCTTTAAGTTACAAATAGTACAATGTCTAATATGCTATTTGGTAAACCTAGGAGGTCTTTTTGTTATACATAGATTTTAAAAGCTTTGGCGTTGTAGTTTAAAAATTGGCAAGAAGTTTTATGTATGTAATAGCTTGTTTTTTTGGTAAAATTGTCTTGGCTTTGTTTTATTTTTAAGTTCTATTGAGTGAGGTTCATTTACATATAGTAAAATTCATCCTTTTTAGTATACAGTCACGAGTTTTGGCAAACACATACGTTATATAACCACCAGCACCATCAAGACACAAACTGTCTTCATCGTCTGGAGGAATTCCCGGTGTCCCTCTGAAGTTCTCTACTCACCTCCAGTCGCTGGGAGCTCGGATCTGTTTTCTGTCCCTAGAGTTTTATCTTTTCTAGAATTGTAGGCTATGGAGCATTTCAAGCCTGCCTTCTGTCCCTCAGCACGTCTGAGATCCGCCCGCAGTGTTGCACGCGCTCACTGTGTTTATCTGTGCACTGTTGAGACTGGGGGTGCCACGGTGTTTGTCCATTCACCAGTTGGAAGATACTTCAAGTGTTTTCAGTTCTTGGTGATTATGAGTAAACCCACCATTAATGTGCACACAGAGGCTTTTGTGTGAACATAAGTTTTCATCTCTCAGGTAAAATATGTTGGAGTGGGAATTTGGGGTTGTTTGGTAATTCTATGTTTAACTTTATGAGAAACTGCCAAGTTGTTCTCCAGCATGGCTGTGCCATTTTGCATTCCTGCTCCTCGTCCTGGCCAGCAGTCTTGTCCTTTGAAAAAGATTGTGATCATTCTAATAGGAGTGCAGTGGTAGCTCACTGGGTTTCAATTTGTGTTTCCCTAGTGACCAGTGATGCTCAACTTCTTTTCATGGGCTTATTTGCCATCTGTATGTCTTTGGTGAAGTGTTTATTCAAATCTTCCACCATTTTTCAATAGGCTGTTTGCTTCATTATTATTGAGTTTTGAAAGTTCTTTTTATATTTTGAGTCTAAGTCCTTTATCAGATATATGATTTGTAGCTATTTGCTCCCAGTCGATGGTCTGTCTTTTTATTCCCTTAATGGTGTCTTTTGAAGAGCAGTTTTCATAATAATTTGATGAAGTCCAATTTATCAATTTGTTTTTCTGTGGATCTAAGAACTCTTTGCCTAACCCAAAGGGATAAAGATTTTTCTCCTGTATTTTCTTCTAGAAGTTTTACAATTTGGGGATGTGAGTTAATTTTTGTATGTGGTGCAAAGTGTGGTCGAGGTTCTTTTTTTTGTAATGGGCACCCAATTAACCCACACCAGTTTTTGAAAAGTCATGTTTCGTTTTGAGTGAGCAGTATTTGACATGTCTGTGTTTTTACATACAGACTCAGAATATGCTATATGGGTAGTTAACTCATAGACACTTTCGTGAGGAAAAGGGTCTGTTTCTTTTCTTTGCAGCTGACTTTATGCAAGCACATGGCGATGATTTGAAATGGGAATTTTACTCACTTCTCTGCAGTGTAATAAAATGGAGAGGCAGGGCTTTTGGAGAGTGACAGTAGAAATCACAGACGTAAGAATTGTAAAGTTTTAGTCTTGATTCATTTCTTCACTACTATAAAACAGACAAATGTAATGGTTCACTGTCTCGGCACCAATATCTTCAGAAAGAACATCACTCGTGGAGCTTGGTGACAGCGGATTTGACCGTTTATCCCTGTGTTTCCACTGATAAATCATTTCCAACTTGCACTTAAAATTGAGCTCTTCTCTGAAATCTCCCTTCCTGCTTAACCCAAGTCAAACCAAATCAACACACTTTAGTAACATGTTCCATCATGAGGCCGAGCTAAGCTTAAAGCTCCTAGCAAAGCACTTCCTGCATATCTGTTGATTTGTCTTGTGGACCCAAAGGATGGCGATGTGAGTTGATGTTGTCCCTCACTCGGTCCTGGCCTCACTCTGTGTGTTAATCTCAGGCCCCTGAAGTAGCTCAGCCACCTACTGCTAAGTTCCCTGCAAGGAAATCAGGGTAGTGTCCTCCAGCAAACTGGCTCGAAAAGCTTTGAATCATCACACACATGTTCAGGCCTCTGGGTTCTGCAGGGACCAGCCCCTTCCTTCCTGGAGCCCCCTGCTCTTGAGGGTAGCAGGTGTTTATCGCAGCATCCTGGGTGCCAGACGGCACACTCTGTGCTGATGGGCACTGTGTTTTGTTTCTTACAACCACTCTGTGTGGTTGGTGCTGTTGCCTCCCTTTTGCAGTTGGGGACGCTGACACCCAGAGAGGCCGTGGATCTTGCCCCGGTTGCACTGTAAGTTGAGGAACCCAATTTGAGGTCAGCGTGCGGTCAGATGCATTCCTTGGTGCTCTCCACGTGCAGAGCGCCATGGCCGCTGCACCCTGCAAACAGCATTGCAGAGACGAGGTTGAGATGGGCCCAGGTGCCTTGTGCTGGAGCAGCGCACACAGACAAAAACCCGTGCCAGACAGGAACAGCATGACCAAACCTCCAAGAGACAGGTCACTCTCTTTCCCCCAGCGCCTTTACAAGTCCAGAGGGGAGTTGGACACATCTAGGATAACAGTTGATCAGCTTTTGTATACCCAACTTTGGATTTAAATGGTCTCTGGGTGAAAGATGTCCAGTTCATCAGTTTGTGACTTCTCATCTGCCTTTTGAAAGAGGGTGAGGGGTTTCGATCAGGCTTTTTCCCAGTGGTTCTGATATTCATCCACCTCCTGGTTGGTGCATGGCCACTTTTGTTTTCGCAAGTGCCAAAGGCCAGAAAGCTGAAATCCCCTGTCTTTGAGCACAGGCCTGGCCCAGATACGTAGCAGAAGCTGGGCCTTCACGGGAGGTTGCAGGGCTGTTGAGCGCGGGGTGTCCTTGAAGTGCCAGCACTGTTTCAGCGGTTGAGCGGGAATCCTTTTTGGTTTCCTAGAGCCTTGACTGGTTGGGAAGAAAATGTTTTTTTGTTGTTGATTTTTTTTTTTTAGGTTAACAAAAGACTTTTCTTTCTTAGATGCTGCTGTCTTCATTCGTACAACTGTGTCAGGTGTGAGTGGCCATCAGGAAGGTCGCAGTGTGGGGAGGGTGGGGCTGGGCTCAGCTCTCAGCTCTCATCGGTCTACACGTACCTGCAGCCCACCCAGCAACATTCTCTTTTTTCCTCTCCCCACTACTTAAATAATAGTTGGCTCATCCTTTAATGTGACTCCCAGCGTTTCTTTTAAAAGCAAATGTTTTCATATCACCTTTGGAATTTAAGCTGTGAAAACTCAGAAAAGGTGTGTTGAAGAATGACATCACTTCCTTAGTGCATAGCTTGGAAGTCCTGTAACAGCTGGGCTGGGGTGGGCTGAGAATCTCTCAGATTCTCAGAGACCCTCTTTCTTAGTCACTGTTATGACTTTTCTCTCTCTCCTCCAACAATAAGTATGTGCAATCGTACATGCATACATAAATAAAATCTATATATTGCTGGGAGACATGGAAAAGTGTCTATGTGTTTGCTTTTTCCTTTATTTTTGAAAATTAGAGGTGCACTTTGGCCAAATGCTCAATGACTGGTTAACTGTTATTACAAATCCTAAGACGTGGAAAACTTCCAAGTAGAGCATTTGCTTGAAGGACAGGTAGCTCAAGTGGAATTAAATAAGTAGAAGTGAAATGTAGCTCTTAAAGGTTGTTTTATGTAATGCCAGTACATCAAATGCTGGTACATCAAATCATACAGATTAGAATTGTATTGTCTAATCTATCATTCTGCCTTGAACTATTTAAATTAAAAAAATAATTGTTGGATCAAAAAGAATGTAACATTCTAAGTGAAGTTGCCTAGCTGATGCACCGTTTTTATTTTTGTATTCTGTTGATCAATTTCCTATTTATTTTTGAAGGTTTGGACGTTATTTCTCACAGCATTCACAAACGTAAAGAGTTGTTCTTGCAACAGACGTACATTTGCACCTCTTATAGGAAGCTCTTTTTTGCTCGCGCCTATGTCTGAAATGCTTACCTATATTTGAAAGTAAACGTTCAGATACAAAGAATAAACCAAAGGGCACATTTGTCGCACTGTTTGTGTGGGGGGATCAGCTGCCATCAGCCTGAGACCCATCCTCTCTGCAGCCTCCCAAGAGGGAGGCTCCATGGCAGACTTTGGCCAGATAATAGCTGATGCTGCTCTGGCACTTACTGTGTGCCCGAGGCCATTCTAAACCCTTTATTTATTTTAGCTCATTTAATCCTCTCTAGGACCTTAGCGGGTAGCAAGGTTATTATCCTGAGTAAGTTTACACAAAGCCAGGAAGTGGCTGAGCTGGGATCTAAGCTGGTCAGACCTGCCCAGGGTTTATGCACGTAATCCCCAACCCTGCTGTGCCCTTCACCCGAGCGACTTCTGTCCTAAAGTGAGAGTGGAACCCGGAAACCATCGCTCCATCTGCGTATTCACACACACGATATAATAAATAGACATTACCACGCACTGTATTTAGTGCACCGTGTGCCGTGAACTGAAAAAGTACTGCACACCTGGAAGTGGTAAATTAAAAATAGTTTCACCCTTTGGACTGTCTGTGTCGTAGCTAACAAGGTCAACGTGTTACAATTCCTGCTAGCTCAGCCCTTTCCCATGTAGAATTATGCCCACTGCGTACACGTAGAAAGCTCATTTAACTTCACGTCTGCGATAGGCTTTCTCATTTATGCAGAGCAAGCTAATTCAGTGTGTCATAGGACTTGTCCTGGCGACAGGGGTCCCTAAGCTCGCTGCTGCGGTGCTGGGTCCTTGTTGGGGAAGGAGCCTGTAGGGTGCTTTGGCACAGCAGCCGGCTCTTTAGCCTCGCTTGGTGGCAGTCCAGGTTTCTGGTGTATCCGAGTCCTGGAGAAGGACGAGCACCGTATGTTTTTTTGTGGTACACAAGTTCAGCTCGTCCTGTTCCTAAACACCCTAGCCAGGGTGTCGGCCAGTCTCGAGTCACAGCACACGCTTAAATGCCCTGTCACAAAGATGAGGGCAGCCTGCGAGTCGCTGAGTGCACTGATAAAAAATGGGGTGTTTCTCCTTAGAAACAGAAGACTAATGTGCAACCGTGCATCTTTGTGGGTTGTCACCGTCTTGTGGAAAGCCGTCATCTCAGGGCATTTCTCGAAGTGACTTACGTTGCCCAAATAGACAAATTCAGAGGCACCAACTTTCACTCACAGCTGATTTGGAAATCAGCAGATTTTTTCTGTTTTCGGGACAATCAATTGGGGCACTTTTAGACAATAAGATGAGGAGGTTGTGATCCTCTCTGTGTTCGAGTCTCACTCATCTCGTCTGACAATCGTACTAACAAACCTTCCCTACGGGTCCGGACAGCTTGAGTAGGATAACAGATGTGACAGGACCTAGCGCTGGCTCATAGGCTCTCACCAATAAATGTTGTCTTTTTTCTCCTGGCACATAACAGGTATCCTTAGCCTTGATAAGGATTAAACAGCTGAGGGTTTTTTTGTGCCTGTCTCATGGATTTTCTCTGATGTGCTAAGGAGTAACTTTTAGAATTTTTGATAGGTAGGACTTTGGTTGGACATTTAATTTTCATATGTTTTGCAGTATGTTGAGTCCCAGCTTTAGAGTGAAGACCATGTAATCCACAGTGTTTCTGTGGAGTCAGATTATCAAATAGGAATATAGAACTCGGAAGTAAAATGGTAACATTTTTTTCCAAAGTCAAGGTGTTGTAATCCTTAATTGCTTCAAAATGAAGAATGATGGACTGCAAAGAGGTTCTTTAATATTAAATAAAGGGTATATTTTATAGACTATAATCTGTCCTTTTTATATACTGCTTTGCATTTCTTTTTTTTTTTTGGAGGGGGCGTGGGGACTTTACCATCTTCCCCACGTGGCACTGTTGCATTTTTCTGCACTCATCCAGACTCTGAGGGGCCCGTGTGCCCACCTCAGCCACCACTGCAGCCCAGTGATCTCCAAAGTTCCTTCTCGTTTCAAGATCCTAATGTGTATGGAGTGAACACATTATTCAGTAAGCGTGAATGTGCTTGTTTCTTCATTTATTCAACACTTTTTTGGAGCACCTCCCATGACTCAGACATGGTGCTGAGCTGGGGGGGATAGCCGTGGACAAAGTAGATGTCACGTTCAGCAGGGAGGTGAATATCAGACAAAGGACGCTTACAACACGACTTGCAACAGGTGCTGTGATGGGACAGGCACTTGGGAGACCTAATTCAGATTTCAGGGCATGTGGTGGGTCATTTTTCCTCTGCAGAAAAAACAGTTTTGCCTCCATTCGCACACTCACGTCAATGTTCTTTATGTTTTTCTATGTGTATTCCTGTATGTTACCCTCCGTATACTCCGGTATCCCTGCATGTACACTCCACCCACGTCTGGGCCTTCTTGCCTCCTTTGAGCTATGACGCATGTCTGGCTCCTTCGGTGAATGAGTTAAAGATCTTTAATGTGTCTTTATTTTTATATCTGCACGAGGGTCATGATTTCACCCTTTTTTGAAAATTATCTTTTAACATGCGTCAAGGTGGAATTGCTTTAAAAAAGTGCTTGACCAAATCCCATTCTTGTCCTGATGGAATTTAGAGACCCTCTATGGCCATTGAGACCTTGCTGTTTGGAGTGGCATCAGCAAGATGGCAGAATAGGAGCTTCCAGCACTTTTCTCCTCTCGGAAACTTCAACTTGAACAACTGTCATGCACAAAAATATCTTCACAAGAGCTAAGGAACCCCTGTGAGAGACGGCAGTCCCTGAGTAAAGCACAGAGACAAGAAAAGACACCTTGGAGAGGAGAGACAGCTCAACACAGCCCACCTCCCCGTCCTCCAAGCCTGTGCAGCACGACACAGAGAGAGCTGCTCTTCTTGGGAGAGGGAGGAGAAGTGAGCACTGACTTTACGGTGGTCCCAGCACCAGGCCAACCCCAGTGGACCCTGGCACCAGGCCAGCCCCACTGGCCCAGGCTCCAGGGCTCTGGCAGCAAGGTTGCCCAGAATCTCCGGCTGGCTGGTGAAGGGCTTCCCCTGCCAAAGCCAGTCTGTAAACACTGGAATAAGTTCCTCCTTCTTCACATACACAGGGAAATGAAACAATACCTGGAGACAAATGAAAATAGAAGCACAACATACCAAAATTATGGGATGCAGTAAAAGCAGTTCTAAGAGGCAAGTTTATAGTGATAAACATCTACATTAAAAATAAGAAATATCTCAAATAAGCAATCTAACTTTATACCTCAGGAACTAGAAAAAGAAGAACAAATTAAGCTCAAAGTTAGCAGACAAAATTGATCCTTTAGCTAGACTAAGATAAAAAGAAGACTCAAATGAATAAAATTATAAATGAAAATGGTACCACAGAAATACAAAGCATCATAGGAGACTACTCCAAACAATTATACACCAACAGATTGGATAACCTAAAGAAACGATAAATTCCTAGAAACATACAACCTACCAAAATCGAATCATGAAGAAATAGAAAATCTGAACAGACCAATAATGAGTAAGGAGATTGGATTTGTAAATTAAAACCTCCCAGCAAAGAAAAGCCCAGGACCTGATGGCCTTGCTGGTGAATTCTACCAAACATATGAAGAAGAATTAACAACAATCCTTTTTGAACTTTTCCAAAAAATGAAGAGGAAGAAACACTTCCAAGCTCATTTTATAAGGCCAGCATTACCCTGATACCAAAGCCAGACAAAACACTATAAGAAAAGAAACTTACTGGTCAATATTGCTGATGAACACTGATGCAAAAATCTTCAATAAAATACTAGCAAACTGAATACAGCAGCACATGAATCATTCACCACGATCAAGTGGGCTTTATCATTGGCATGCAAGGATGGTTTAACATATGCAAATCAATAGATAGGATACATCATATTAACAGAATAAAGGATAAAAACTATGATCATCTCAACAGATGCAGAAAAAAGCATTTGAGAAAATTGAACATCTTTTCATGATAAAAACTCTCAACAAACTAGATAAAGAAGGAATGTCCCTCAACATTGTAAAGGCCATATGTGACAAACATATAGCTAACATCATATTTAATGGTGAAAAGTTGAAAGCTTTTCCTTTAAGATCAGGAACAAGGCAAAAATACCTTCAGCACTTCTGTTCAACATAGTACTAGAAGTCCCAACCAGAGCAATTGGGCAAAAATAAATAAATAAAGACAAGAAAAAATAAAAGTCATTCCAATTGGTCTCTATTTGCCTATGACATGATTTTATAAATATAGAAAATCCTAAGGACCCCACCAAAAAACTGTTAGACGTGATAAACAAATTCAGTAAATTTGCAAGATACAAAATCAACATACAAAAATCAGTTGCATTTCTTACGCTAACAATGAACTACCTGAAAAAGAAATTAAGAAAACAATCCCATTTACAATAACATCAAAAAATAAATAAAATACCTAATGATAAATTTAACCGAGGAGGTGAAAGCTCTGTACACTGAAAACTATAAAATACTGATGAAAGAAATTGAAGAAGACACAAATAAGTGGAAAGATATTCTGTGTTCATGAATTGAAAGAATATTGTTAAAATGTCTATACTACCCAAAGAGATCTACAGATTCAATGTGCTCTCTATCAAAATTCCAATGGCATAATGGCATTTTTCACAGAAATAGAGAAACAATTCTAAAATTCATATAGAACCACAAAAGATCCAGAATAGCCAAACAAATTTTGAGCAAGAAGTATAAAGCTGGATGCATCACACTAACTGACTTGAAAATATGCTAAAAAGATATAGTAATCAAATCAGCATACTACTGGCAAAAAATAGACACTTTGACCAATGAAACAGGATTGAGAGCCCAGAAATAAATCCATGCATTAATTTAATTGATCTTTGAAAAGTGCGTCTGTGTGTGTATGTGTGTGTAGCTGGACACCCTGCCTGGCACTTGAAGTAAACTCCCAATCAGTTGCTCTTAGGAAAATTCCTAGAGTGAACCCGAGCTGACTTGGAAGGAATCA